>JARQZK010002891.1:115000-207500 GCA_030704885.1 Cynegetis impunctata
TATATATATATATCTATTATATATATATATTTATATATATATATATATATTTATATATATATATATATATATATATATATATATATATAATTTCTCCATAAATGATAAACAATTTTATTCTTATCAAATAGAGATTGTATTATTGCTAAGACACAGGTGGTCAACATTTTCAGCTCCTCTTATAAGGAAACTATTAATATTTTTGTACGTGAGTATGAATTGAAAAATTACATATTGTAGGTCTTGGAAAATTGTTTCTCTTATTTTTTTAGTAATATGGTACGTGTTCTATATTTTTGAATAGAGGACGAAGTCAGCTTTTTTACGATATATCACTCGAACCACGGTGCTATTTAAAAAAATTCGAACACTGAATACGCTGAATGTTGACGTCCCTCAAGTTTGACAGGACCACTGAAAAACGAAAAATACAAAACTGTGCATAACCCTTAAATTTGATAATTATACGTTTCATCGTTCCAAAGAAAATACCTTGTTGCCAGACTGTCTCGCCACCCGGTATATATATATGGTATATATATATATATATATATATATATATATATATATATATATATATATATATTTTTTTTTCATGTATATGAATATATTTATATAAACATATATATATATATATATATATATATAAATAGATTCATATAATTTTTGCCTATGCTTTATGTTTACATCGTCAAACTATGCTAATCGCTCATGAAATTGTACAGATAGAAATCAACTTCCACAAAAGTAAATATAGGAAAACTTTACCTTAGCATAGAAATCAGAACAAGATCACTGGGAAATTAGTGAATGATCAGATTGAATTGTTCTCTTCATTCCTTTTAAATATTTTGTATATGTCAGTAATATGTAAAAGAGTTTACTGGCGACCAACGAAGCGATCGACTACATTTGCCAACTAGATGTTACCCTATGAATTTATTATTGTTTTTTATATACCTGCATGTATTATTATATCATACGATAATTATAAATATTTAAATATATATATATATATATATATATATATATATATATATATATATAAAATTTCTTGATAATTATTAGCAGTAACAGGCTTGTTGAATCTCAAAAAACTCGATTTTATTAAAAAGTTGACGTTTCGCCACGACATTCGTAGCGAAACGTCAACTTTTTAATAAAATCGAGGTTTTTGAGATTCAACAATCCTGTTATTGCTAATAATTATCAAGAGATTAGAAATAGTTCACAGGCAACAACAATTCGAATAAAGAAATAAATAAATATATATTATATATATATATATATATATATATATATATATATATATATATATATATATATATATATATATATATATATATATATATATATATATATATATATATATATATATATATATATATATATATATATATATATATATATATATATATATATATATATATATATATATATATATATATTCAATACTCAATATAGTCTACTTATATAATTTGTATATCTATGTGGAATTTTATTTCAATAATTGTACCACAATATTAATTTTTAAACAGGCTATTGATGCTTGAAGCCTAATTTTATAAAATTTGAGACAACCTCAGCTGCAAAATATTCAATGAAGTTTCGAAGACAACAACTGGAATTCAGGATAATTTTGAATGAATGGTGAATAGCTGGAATATGAATTTGACAATCGTGTATGCTATCCATACACTGAAGTTTGTTTATAATATAATATAAAGCAAACATATGAAAATATTTGAAAAAAATTCGTTCAGAAAATATTTTTCCTTATCAATTTTTTTATTTATCATGGTATAGCTACAACATGAATTGTTTTCGTTGAATTAGTCCATAAAAGTCAGTGGCGAATGTTGGTAACCTTCGTTGCGTGCTGTTCATTCTAGCCCAGTTTCGAATACGCACGCATTCATAATGACGTCATCGCGTTCGATATTTTTATATATACCATGTTTTGGAATTAACATGAAGCTTCAAGTTAAAACACAGTTGAAATCAGAAAGAGTGAACTATAGACTTCTGTTCTACTCTGTTATATTGAGAAAGCAAGAGTTGCTTACTTCAGTTTAATGAACTTTTTCTATCGGGTTTTCTGAACTTAGAAAAATGTTACTGGCTTAGATCGCCATAGTTTTACCATATATATATGAAAAACTTGGTTCACGGAATGAACCGCGTAATCGAAGCCATCTTCAGGAGAATTAAAGGGGAAATAATTCAGACTCGAGGCCTCAATCTGCCGACTCCACGAATCGAATTAGAAGGAATCGGAACAATACGATTGCGTGGTCTCAACCTGCCTACTCCACTAATCGTACTGCTTCCTGTCAACTCTGAAGTCTCAACCTGCCTACTCTTCAGAGTCAGTAGGCAGGTTGAGACCACGCAATCGTATTGTTTCCGATTCCTTCTAATTCGATTCGTGGAGTAGGCAGATTGAGGCCTCGGGTCTGAATTATTTCCCTTCTAATTCTCCTGAAGATGGCTTCGAAAAAGGAGCCGAAACGTCGAGATTTTTCAAAGCTTTTACGCGGTTCATTCCGTGAAGCAAGTTTTTCAAATACTTCCGACCGCGGAAATCTTTCTGAACATATATATATATATATATATATATATATATATATATATATATATATATATATATATATATATATATATATATATATTATATATATATATATATATATATTTATATATATTTATATTTATATATATTTATATATATTTATATATATTATATATATATATATATATATATATTATAATATATATATATATATATATTTATATATATTTTATATATATATATATATATATATATTTATATATATTTATATATATTTTATATATATATTATATATTATATATATATATATATATAATATATTATATATAATAATATATATATATATATATATATGCTTCAAAGAAAACAATTTTCTTCCAATAGTTTTCTACTTCAAGTTTACTGGATAATCTCAGTTTCACGTTGCTTTTTGTACGTTTCAGTGATTTGATGGCTTAATTATCATTAAGTCCTGCTTATTCTTCTCCAACATAATCGATGAAAAAAAAACAACTCGATAGGCGTATGGCGAAGTTTCTGTGTGCAGTAGTTTCTAACTCATGTCATCCAATCATTCAGTCAGATGAAGCGAAGACAGAGGATACAAAAAACTTGGTTTTCTCATTCATCAGTTCATATATATATATATATATATATATATATATATATATATATATATATATATATATATCTATATATATATATATATATATATATATATATATATTTATATATATATATATTTATATATTTATATATATATTTATATATATATATATATATAGATATATATATATATATATATATATATATATATATATATATATATATATATATATATATATATTCATAAATATTGTGAACATTCTGTTTGCGGTCTACTAAATATTTCATTAGTAATCTTGTTTTCGTCAATCAATTTTAACATATTTCTGTATATTATAGAAAGTTACCAGATAACCTCTATAATGATAAAACCAAAACTCAAATCTTCGTTATTATTTAAATTCTTAAGACACCCTGACAATTAGAGGAATTGAAAAAAAAAATAAGTTATAAATGAAATTAAATAATGGTAAATTAAACTCCAAAAAAATAACTTGACAGCCTTGTCCCCAAAAGTCTGTTACGATGAGGATCATAAACAATTCCTGAAGCACTGAAAAATTGCTCACTTGGAAAGCTTATTGCAAGTGATGATATGTGCGAGCAGTGTAACTGAAACCTACAAACTCTCAACTGTTAATCTGCCAATAGGTTTTCATCTCTTGGTAATATTTTTCAGACATATATTCTATGAGCGTATTAGCTTTCGTATCTGATAATTGATTCTTAAATTCCTGATCATCATAATCATCATTATCTAACATATTAGCAATAGACTCTTCCAGACTCTGGTAATGTTCTTTTATAATAGTGATTGGTTTGTTTTCAGTACCTACTTATCGTAGTTGCTTTTAGGTTTAGTTCCGATTCTAAAGCTGAAACCAGTTTTTCTTTTATTTCTTTTATCATTGAAAAATCTACCTATATACCGTGGGTCTAAAATTGTGGCTAATTGAAACAATGAATTTGAAGTTAATAGACCAGGGTCGATAATTTTTGGAATCAAAAAAAATTATAGTAGAATGAAACCCATTAGAAAAGGAGGAGATTATAATAAAAAAGAAAGGAAGAATGATTTACGGGCGATCTGAGTTCGGGAAAGGGATGGGGTGAGTTGTTAAGAGTAAAAAATGGTTTATCTCGATTTCCTGCAAAACTGTAATTCCTATGGAAAAAAGTTAAATGGCAAAGTTGTAGGTAATGAAGAGATCAACAACTTCTATTTTCAGACTTTTTTCACATAACCTCATTATTTATGTGAAAAATTCAAAGAATCAAGTTTTTGGTTTTTTATTTTCATCTTCTACAGAAAAAAAAAATTTTCAACGAAATTTAGCGAAAACTTACCTTTGGTGAAACCTCACCTTTTTATGTCCCAAATACACTGAAATTTATTTGATTTGAAATATTCATTTTTTCACCTTATTTTCACTCAACATCGAAAAAGCACCCTAATATTCAATCGAAAATTCTCCTGTCAAAATTTCAGCTTTGTCCAAAAAGTTGGTGTGTTTTATGTTCTTTGAAATTTCTACTTTCTGATGGTGTATACATTTTTGTAGTAAATATTCTCAGAAAATGCAAAAAAACGAAAAAAACTCGAATTCGAAATTTTAATTTGACAGAAAAATGAAAAAGTGGAAGAGAGCATGAATAAATATTTGCGCTATGTAGGAAAACATTACGCAGCAAACAGCTATATTGTATTTGATGGGTACCTCGAAATTAAAAAATCAGTTACTATCACAACCGTACCAGCAGTTAATTCAACTAAAAGAGGATAACGTAGTCGTAGAATAACCTCAGATAATATTCCAGAGTTATGTAAGCATCAGCATCTTCTTCTACTTGTTTACAGGAAAATCCCTGTGACTGTAATCTTTCCATTGACGTTTTTGTTATTTTGTCCCTGTTTTTCTCGTTAGCTAAAAATTTTTCTTGCAAAAATGGTATTTTTGTATGGTTTTGATAATCGAACTCTGGAATATTGTCTGAGGTTTCTCTACGACTACTTTCTCTTTCAGATGGCTTAACTGCTGGTACTGTTGTGACAGTAATTGATTTTTTAATTTCGAGGTACCCATCACAAATAATATAACTGCTAGCTGCGTAATGTTTTCCTACATAGCGCAAATATTTATTCATGATCTCTCCCACCGTTTCATTTTTCAGCCAAATTAAAATTTCGACTTCGAACTTATTTCGATTTTTTGCATTTTCTGAGAACATTCACTATAGTAATGTATACACCATCGAAAATAAAGAACACCAACTTTTTGAAAAAAGCTGATATTTTGACAGAAGAATTTTCGATTGAAAATTAGGGTGCTTTTTCGATGTTGAGTCAAAATAAGGTGAAAAAATAAATATTTCAAATCTAATAAATTAAAGTGTATTTGAGACATAAAAAGTTAAGTTCTCGCCAAATTTCGTTAAAAAATTTTTTTTTCTGTATAAGAAAATTAAAAAATCAAAAAGCTGGTTTTTTTGAATTTTTCACATCAATTTTGATGTTATGTGAAAAAATGTGAATACAAAAGTTTTAGATATTTTTATTACCTAAAACTTTGCGATTTGACTTTTTCCGTTAGGAATTTTAAAAAACTCGATTTTATTAAAAAGTTAAAAATGTGGAACGCTTCACGATTTTGCGTGTCATCCTTACGCAGGGGCCATGCTAATCTTCTCTGTATCGTTCCAATTTTGGTATATGTACCGCCGAAGCGAGCAGCAAAATCGTGAAGCGTTCCACATTTTTAACTTTTTAATAAAATCGAGTTTTTTAAGATTCAACAAGCCTGTTATTGCTAATAATTATCAAGAGATTATATATATATATATATATATATATTTATATATATAATCTCTTGATAATTATTAGCAATATCAGGCTTGTTGAATCTTAAAAACCTCGATTTTATTAAAAAGTATAATATAAAAGTTTATATATATATATATATATATATATATAGATATATATATATATATATTAATATATATATATATATATATATATATATATATATATATATATATATATATATATATATATATATAATGTCCCCATGCAAGTGAGGAATAATGATAATTTGTCTACTTGAATGTTCACTTATTCATATAACATAAAATAATCACTGTTGAAATTCGTGCTGTAGTTGATTAAAATTCTCACAATACATAACTGAACTGCAGATAAATAGTTTTAAAGGTGAAATTATCAATATTTCCTAAGAAAAAGAAAATCTAGTACGAAAACTGTTAGGTATTTATTCTAACTCTTTATCTATCTGCGTTGATTATACCTATATTTATATTGCAGTTATAACATAAAATAACAAAACTTTCTTCGTATTTCCCGAAAATTTTCATGCGATTCTATGCAGGCTATACTTTCCATGAGATAAATTTCCATATCTTTTATCAAAACGGGTAACTACTGAGATAGCTTTCACGTTGAATATGAAACGAAAGCCAGTTAGTGACTGAGTCCTCACTCTCATGAACGTAACTTACCACGTTTCAAGTCGAAGATATGACGTGTAGAATTTGTTTATTTCGTTCAAGCTTTTTTTATAATCAAAAAATTCGCAAGAGAAGAAATCTTTTTTCGACATGGTCCAAATTTTTACAGAGGAGCAAAATGTTTACCCAGCTCGAGTTTGAATACGACAAAAAAATTATAATTTTTCCAGAGATTGCTGGATCATGTAGTACTTCAACAAATTCAAAATAATTTGAGTGAGGTTCTCAGCAACAGCCCTATCAGGTTGCTCGTTGTTTTTATGAATACTTGAATGATGTTTGAAAACTTCAGCTATTAAGGACATCAACTTATTTTCAGAAACACAAGGAATATTTCAGACAGTTAAAAGATTGATATAGATATCACGAAAAACTGGTTTTTCTCCATTAAATCATCATGAGTCATATCGAGAAGAGCCTAGCTCTCTATTTTTATTCTTGACTTCCATGTTTAATGCAGATATACTGACTGGGAACTGAATAATTTTATATTTTCTGAAAAAGAATATTTTCGATTAATCATGAATTGAAATTAAAATCATCAGGGTGACATTCTATCCCACAATCGAATCACGATATGCTTCAGGTATTTCACCTGATTTAATTATCATAACAAATCTTCTTGAAAATAATGAACTATTTCTCATAAATAAATAAATATGTTGTTTGGAAACCATTGAATATCTTGTGGGTTATGGAAGCAGCATCTAACAAAACCTATTCATGTTTTGCGTTCTGCTTTGTTATATAAACATTAACTTCATTGTAATAATCCTTCATCCTTCAGGTCATATTTTTAGTGGTTCTCACATAATAACCTTCCAGAGTTGCGGTTGTAGAAATGTTGACTGAACATGGTTAATGGCCTGCCGCTTTATGTAATCGCTGGCAATCCTCTCCTCTCCGCTGCCAACAGCACATTTCGTATTTATGATATGCGTCAACGTGGAAAGTTTTACCAATCTTTCATTTTCTCCTGATTACGGACAGATCCGGTATTAGCTTTTCATCAGTAGCTTCCCCAATTCAATTTAGATAACTTGGAAAACGATTTTTTAATTTTTCAAACCATAATTGATTCCGATCGAATCGCATATCGACGGGATGTACTTCGTGCAAAAAATACCACCCCAGTAATGGAGATCTGCTGCTCACAGGACTTTGTTTGTTTTGGTGCAATTTGGCATCTTAAGTGGTATCCATCTGACCGACTCAGCTGAAATCTAGGGTTGCTCTTTAGGCAGAATAAAATTCTCTCAATTCGATTAAATTCTCTCAAAACTTCGAAATTCTCAAACTTTGGAGAATGGAGAGAGGGGAAGGTACCTACATGGATGGAAAAGTGGGACCAAAGTGATGACACAGTATGTGTCAGTTGATAATCAACTACATTTTTGAAATTCAACATTCTAGTTTTCGTTTAGAGAGTTCATTAAGCTGTAAGAATACGTAATTATTGTGTAGAGATTTACAAATGGATTTTGGAGTTTCACGCACCTCCATAGCCTTTGAACATTGAGTTAGATTCTTTAAATTTTGTACGTGGACTGAGTTGATGTTAGCAAAGTATTCTTTCTGGATTCCAATTATTTTACTTGAATGCTGCCGTATTAATGTGAAGATTTTATGCTTTTCCGTGGGTGTTGAGGTTTTACTCAACTTCATAGACCCTTATAAGGGGGTGGAGAATTGTAGATTATTGCACTGTATCGAACGTCATTAATATTGTATTGGAATCGCTATATGCATAAATAACACATGTCCATTTTGTGCCAAAATGAGTTTATGGTGGAAATAAGATCTACAAGGGTAAATTCTTCGTTTTATGAATAAACCACACACGTCCTAATGCTTATTTCGCAATGAACAGGAATATATTTCAGAAGTACTACGCAGAAACAGCATATGTCCCGGACAAGAGAGGTTTTTGCTTAGAATGTTTAGATCATATTTTTTGGACATGTGTTGTTTCTGCATATAGCAATTCACAATTCTGTTTCATACTTCTTCGATCAAGATTTTATGTACGTATATATATATATATATATATATATATATATATATATATATATATATATATATATATATATATATATATATATATATATATATATATCTATAATCTGTAGTGAACTTTCTTTTTGGAATAAAGTCAAACCAACGGTTTTTCCGGTTATACCGGAAGTCACTATCAACTTTCTCATATCAAATGGAACCATATTCTTTCCTCCCTTCTTAATTTGCAACATGTGCCATTCAGGTTCTGTTTACTCAGTTACTATGGTTACGCACATATACGCCTGTTACTTTGTTTAGAAAAAAATTAATAATATATTGAACATTCGTTGTAATGAATTCTGTGCATTTTAATTAATTTTTTGTTTGTCCGGTTTTTATGGTAATATATTGTTAATAATTCCGAATACATACATATTAATTTCAAAGGAGTGACCTCAACAAAATGTGCTATTTCTCATAATATTATGAAAATTTACCGATTCAAAGTTCAAAGGACGAACGTCAATAATAAAACTTCATCGAATTTGGGTTAGTCACTATAGCAACTGTCCACCTACTGGTGATAATAAATTGAATAAACCCATAATTTTACGCAAAAACGCTCTACTTTTTTTTTCATAAATTCAATACTCTATTGACCCTTCTAGAGAAATTATTGCGGTTCCATTTGAAAAACATGAGATGAATTTAGTCTAGTTCACAAATTTATTGTAAGATTTTTAATGAAGAAACATCAACTTGGGAGCATTCATTGAAAAGAGCAATTTGTTGACTATCGTCTAGTGGTCTTGTTGTTTTCTTGTCGTAAGCCTCTCGAAAGTAATGATTTTTCTAGTAGAGCGAGTCTTCCAGTTTTTCATAAAATTTGCTATATCTGCGTAACCATAGCAAACAAGTGAATCGAACCTAGGTGAAACATGTAGCAAACAATGCAGGGAGTCCAACGGCGTTAAGGAAAATATATGATTCAATTTGAAGTAAAGGAGTTGATAGTGTCTTTCGGTATTACCGCTGAATTTCAAATCTCCAACTTTCAAATTATCCAAATGCCTCTAATAGGCCAGTTGAAAAAATCACCCTGTATATATATATATATATATATATATATATATATATATATATATATATATATATATATATAAATATATATATATACACATTTATTTACATGCTGCGAGGTTTGTTCATAAGCGATGCAACTAATTACCTACAAATAAATATTAGGAATTCAGCATTTTTGAACATGTATATATTTTTGCACCACCAAACCCCCTCCAAATTGAGTAAGTGGGTTGAAATTTTGTACGTAGAATAATTTGATGTTACAAAAATTCTGTTTGGTGGCAAAAGCATTTTTAGTCAATATTATTCTGTTTTAGCCAATATTATGTAGATATTTCTTGTTTTCTCATGGGGTTTAAAGTTAGGTTGATATTCTTCATCTCCTCCACCAGAGATATTATAAGAAAAAAAATCTTTTAATTCAGAAGAAACGGCTTCGTGATAAAATATTCACCAACAAGAAAGAACTGTTATTCATGCAATAGTGTGTTGAAGCTATTTGATATCGCTGAGAAATATGAGCAAATCGTAGAACCTGTTGAATAGAAAGAGTGTTTTTCCCTAACCTTATGCAATTTAAATATCAGCTCGAGTACTTCTATAATTATTCTAATTGGATATATAATATATATATATATATATATATATATATATATATATATATATATATATTTTGAAAATAACGGAGTAATAGTCGTTAAGAACAATATTCTTTCTAAATTTAGGGTATTCCGACTAAAAAAGAGAGGGGGGCGTCTCCAATAACCAGTCAATCTGTACTAAAGGCTCTATATTTCGTCTACTATTGCAGACATCATCAGGAGCTAACTATAAAAAATTACAAAGTTGAAACCTCTAAAAAACTGTACCTAGAGTAAACTTACGATACTACGACTTTAGCTGGTACCTCCAGAAAAAAACCAAGTCTCTCTCCACATTATTTTGTTTGTAATAAACTGACATGTTAACTTTGGCGACAACAAAAGGTACAATTTGTAACAAAGATTGGAAGAAAAAGATTCTCCAACAACTAAGATCTTACTTCAGCAGCCATCTTTACTATCGATCTATTCTGCGCATTGCGCAGCGAGTGACAATTAAATTTACATAAAATAACAATCTTCTTCTTCTCTTCTTTTTGGACATATTTAAAAAAAAACCATTTGGCCAAAAAGTAACACAGAAAAATTATTTGTATATCTAAAATAGAGACATTCAATCCTATAAACTGTAACTTAGAAAAACAGGAGAAATGGATTAAATTAGTAAAGACAAAAATTACAATTGTGATGTGTCACATTAATAACAACATCACAATGAACACAAAGTCAGACACAAATAATCTGAGTTCAATTTATAGTTTCCTAATGACGTGTGATAAAAAATAAAAAACAATAGAGTCTCGGATGTTTGGTGCTGATCTCCCCTTCAGTACACTTTTTGATTGATTGTTTTTTTCCTTATGATTTCTTCTTATAGTATTTATATAATTATTCTTATAGAGAAAAGAAATGTTTAGATGGTTTTGTTAATATTATATACCTTATCATGTCTATAAATTTTATGAATGGTCATAGTGTTGTGGATTTCAATGTTGGATTTTTGAATCATGTCTCCTTGGCTTTTGAGAAAGTTGTTGTAATTTTTGTCTTTACTAATTTAATCCATTTCTCCTGTTTTTCTAAGTTACAGTTTATAAAATTGAATGTCTCTATTTTAGATATACAAATAATTTTTCTGTGTTAATTTTCTGTGTTACTTTTTGGCCAAATGGTTTTTTTTAAATATGTCCAAAAAGAAGAGAAGAAGAAGATTGTATTTATGTAAATTTAATTGGCACTCGCTGCGCAATGCGCAGAATAGATCGATAGTAAAGATGGCTGCTGAAGTAAGATCTTAGTTGTTGGAGAATCTTTTTCTTCCAATCTTTGTTACAAATTGTACCTTTTGTTGTCGCCAAAGTTAACATGTCAGTTTATTACAAACAAAACAATGTGGAGAGAGACTTGGTTTTTTTCTGGAGGTACCAGCTAAAGTCGTAGTATCGTAAGTTTACTCTAGGTATAGTTTTTTAGATGTTTCAACTTTGTAATTTTTTATAGTTAGCTCCTGATGATGTCTGCAATAGTAGACGAAATATAGAGCCTTTAGTACAGATTGACTGGTTATTGGAGACGCCCCCCTCTCTTTTTTAGTCGGAATACCCTAAATTTAGAAAGTATATATATATATAAATATATATATATATATATATATATATATATAAATATATTTATATATATATATATATATATATATATATATATATATATATATATATAATTCTTTTTCCTTACGTATATAAATATATTGTGCCATTTTTGCCTGATAGAGGACTGTTTTGATATTCATTGTGGAATTTTTTTATTTGTTTTTGGTTCTTTTCTTATTTGACCACATATCGCATTCATTATAAAAAGAAATTTGATATAGGTTAAGTATCTATTCTAGTGTATAATTTCTTTCGAAATGTTTAATGAAGTATTACAGTAAAACATTTCAGACACTGGTTGGTTTTGTGAAAGAAAATGATATTATCAGAATATGAGGATCAACAACTTTTATCGTCAACTCCTGATGGAGCTAACATTATAAATAAAAACGCCCATCGAATTCCTACAGTATTCTGATATGAAAACAAGAAACAAATTTCGCCTTCCTCAAGCTAACGAACTCAATATACAAAACATATATTGATTCATTAATATTAGAGGCACTATTTCTAGAATCGATTCAATAATTTATTAGATTTTTTGAACCTCAAATTCAGGAAACATTTCTCTTGAAATAATTGCTGCATATTTTTTTTATTATCGAAAAGTAATTATTGAAATCAGAAGTAGGTACCCACATAATCAACGAATCAGCATTAATTAGAAAAACTCTATCGCAGGGAGATACATTAGAAAAGCAGGTTTTCATACAGTTTCCAGTTAGAAAAATGTACTTATTCAATAAAAATTGAATCAGCCTTCTATCTATTTAGATTACCAACTTCGAGCCCTACTTATTTCCTCCTCCGGGGGGCCAATCAATTCGTACCAAAAGCAACCCCATCCAAGATATCATACGAAACTACCTACTAACAAACTTCCAAATCTTTTGCTAAAAAATTGCGTCCTTTATCGTGTAAACAAGTGTAAAATACATAAGCTCCTACTATATATATATATATATATATATATATATATATATATATATATATATATATATATATATATATATATTATATATATATATATATATATATATAAACATATATATATATAGTATATATATATATATATATATATATATATACGAAAAAAAAAAAAAATATATATATATATATATATATATATATATATTTTTGAAATCACCTTTATTCATTAAATTATAATAATTTCTTTATAAAATTAAATTTTACTTCTAAACAATGTCTGAGAGCACTGGTATCGAAGTATTTAAACATACAGAAGTGTTTGAAAAATATTGAATAAAATGTAGATATAATTGTAATAAAAAAAAAATAAATACTCTAGATAAACACAAACCAACCTGATTACTAAACTATGTGACAAAATCAACTAATAATCAACCTTATAATTAACCAACAGGTCCAAAAATGAGATTAATCCCTTATTCTAATCGTATAACTCAAGCTAACATTCTTCTAAATTAAAACAAGATCTGTAGCAAAATCAGAATAATTCAGATAAACCGTGAAAATAAAAACTAGAGCAAAGGAACCATCACAACGCCAGAACTATGTCATACTCAAATACATATTAATACTTCTAATAAATTTGCTGATTCCATCTATTTCCTTCACTGAGCCAGGTAACTGATTATAAACAGAAAATGCCTTTGAAATAGGATTATTGATCCCAAATTCAGTCCTTACATTAGTCAAATATATGTTACATAATTTCCTGGTGTTATGTGAATGAACATCCCTCAAGAACCTATACTCTGTGTTCGATTTCTGTTTTCCATGAACTATTTTATAGATGAGCTCACATTGCTCCAGTTCTTTCAGCTTAGCCAAATCAAACAGTTTGAGATCGGTGTAAATTTGCTTTGTACTAGTTCGTCTATCAATATTGAACAGTATTTTTGTGAATTAATTTTGCAGAATTTGCATTCTACCAAAATTTGAATTGCTACATGTTCCCCATACTGCAATCAGATATCTCACATATGAGAGAAAGAACGCATTATATACATTGTATTTAGTATTTATTAACTGAGATTGAATTCTCGCACATCACTTGGTGAAACATCATAAAGAATAAAGTTTAAACTTTAAAATAAAAACACTTGGCTTATGTTTCACAATATAAAAAATATTTAGATACTGTATTTAGCAGTAATAAAAAGTCGACATGTTTCGAGCTATGAACTCATTATCAGTCTTGATAATGAGTTCATAGCTCGAAACATGTCGACTTTTTATGACTGCTAAATACAGTATCTAAATATTTTTTATATTTTGAAACATAAGCCAAGTGTTTTTATTTTAAAGTTTATACTTTATTCTTTAGTATTTATAGTCAAATAAGTTCTAGTTCTATAAAGTATTGTATACATAGGCGTAATTTTATCTCTTAAGTGGTCAATATGTCGTCTCCAGCTCAGCGTGGAATCCAAAACAAGTCCTAGGTACTTTACATCTTCGACTTTTTCCAAGTTTTCACCGTTTATACGAAAGTTTAGATTTTCAATATTTTTATTTCTTTGTTTGAATAGCATATATTTAGTTTTATCTACATTAATTTTTAATCTATTAAATATTAACCATTCTGAATATACTTTCAAATCATTATTTATTAATTGATTTAATTCATCCTCATTCGATCCCTTATACAATAATACGGTGTCATCAGCGAAAGAGAAGTAATCCGCCTTAATTCCAGATTTTTTCAAACTCAATACGTACAGAGAATACAAGAGCGGTCCCAAAACTGAACCCTGAGGCAAACCATAACTATTTGTTGTCTAATCGCTTTTTACTCCATTCACAACTACATATTGTTTCCGTTCCTTCAGGTAAGATTTGAGCAGATCGTGCATCACACCCCTGAGACCTAAATATTTCATCTTACGGAGCAATATAGGAAAGGATATCACGTCAAATGCCTTTCTAAGATCAACAAAAATGGCAAAAACAATATTTTCCCTCATCCAATGCTATCGAAACTATATTAACAAAATCTACAATAGCACTGAGTGTACTGCTATTTTTTCAAAAACCCATATTGATATTCAATCTAGATCAACGTATTTATCTATGAATAGACAACATGTCTCCCTCTCAATACCGCTTCTAAAATCTTAGAAAGAACGATATAACAGAAATAGGTCCTATAATTACTCGCGGCGTCTTTTTTACCAATTTTATATCGGCGTGATTTTGCTTATTTTAATTCGGCTTGAAAGTTTCCGTTCTCATACTTCATTTATTAAATTTATCAGCGTTGGTATTAGGTCCCGCTTAAGATTACAGACATCTAGCACAGATATACCGTCATGTCCCGGTGCCGAGTTTTTATTTAACTTTGAAATAATCTCTTCAATTTCTTTTTCAGTAACCAGTTCAATGACAATACTTCTGATAGTGTAGACCTCGGGAAATTCCACAATGTTGCCGATTCTAATTATTTCTTCCTCCATTTTCGAAACAATATTTTCACCAATATTTGCGAAATGTTTATTTAACGCGTTTAATACATATTTTTTATCCGTAAATACCTTCCCTTCCGCACATATTGTATTTATGTTGGTGAGATCGGATTTTCGTCTCTCAAACAAGCCATTTACAAACCTCCACTGTTTCTTTAAATTACCCTCAGTTCTAGCCCACTCGGTCCTGAAATACTGATTCTTCAGCGACTTTATTTTGTTATTTATTCTATTCTTCAATTGCCTGAATTCATCATTTAGATTTACATTGAGTTTGTTCGAAATTTTTTATTAGATTTACTAATTCCCTTGTTATCCAACGATTGTTTGAATGACATTTGAAAGTTTTATTGTATTCACAATTTTTTTTACACTCACCTATCAATTGAATAAGGTCCTTGAAGGTGCTTATCTGTGTTCCTGCCATCCTGTCTTCGAACATCGCTTTTAACTTGTGATGATCCACGAAAGTTCTATGTATCCTTGTTTTCGGATGATAAACCTTTATCTTTTTAAATATTTCAAACCTTAGATATTTGTGATCTGTACACTGGTGCTCTTCAACCGTTACCGAACTTAAGTGACACGACGTTCTCTCAAAAATAACATGATCAATCAATGACTGGGACGTGTCTGTCACACGAGTAGCCATTTCTTCCGATATCACATTAGCCAACTGGAAATTGCTTTGCCTCAGCACTGCTATGTAGTTTTGACAAACCGTGGAAGCAGCATTCAAAAGGTTTATGTTGAAATCTCCAACAATTATATGCTTTTTTGACTTGGATATTTTACTCTCCAAAATTGCAAGGAAATCTTGATTATTATATGAGGGTGGTTTATATATTGAGCTTATTTTGAACTTCTCTTCTCCTACTTCCAGACAGAGCCAGCCTACCAAGTCCTCAGGATCAGATTTCTCCATCAACGAAGCGTTTATACCATTTTTCACATATATTGTGCACCCACCTCCCCTTTTAATACGACAGGAATGGAAATCTTGGTAACCATCAATCCTATAATAACAAGTGTCAGCATCGCTGAGCCAAGTTTCCACCAGTATTAACACATCACAATTATAAGTTCTAACGAAACATTTCAGTTCATCTAATTCATTCCTCATACTCTGTATATTCATATATATCACTTTTATCACAGGAATCGTAATCAGTTTTTTAAATCATCTTCCTCCTCCACCAAAACTACCTTTGCATCATCCTGCTTCCTCATCAATATCTTCCCATCATTCATCCATAAATACTTATATCCATTTTCCTTTGAGCTTTCTTCATCAATTCCCGATTTTCCTTCGTTAAGTCATGACTCAGAAATATAGACTTATCTATTTTATATCCCAATGATTCAGTTGTTAGTTTCCTCTTATCAGTTGAGTTCAACATACTTTTCTTTCGAGATAATTTCTCGAATTTCACTTTAATTGGGGAATATTTCATCATTGGTATCCTTGGTCGAAACACAGTAAAGTCCTTATTTTCCAAGGGAACTGTTAGTTTATTGGCAATGCGCTTCACAACTTCAGTTAAGTTCTCTCCCTCTTCGTATGGGACGCCATGTATAATCATATTATTTTCCAAGTCTTTCTGATCTCTTCTATTCAGTTGTTTTCGAAATTCTTGTTCACTTCTTCTTGCAGTTTTTATTCACTTCTATCTGTTCTTTGTGTTCGGTGATATATATATATATATATATATAATATATATATATATATATATATATATATATTATATATATATATATATATATATATATATATATGATATATATATATATATATATATATATATAAATATATATATATATATATATAATATATATATATATATATATATTATATATATATATATATATATATATAATATATATATGTATAATATATATATATATATATATATATATATATATATATATATATATATATATATAAATATATATATATATATATATATATATATATATATATATATATATATATATTGATATATAGATATATATATATATATATATATATATATATATATATATATATATATATATATATATATATAGAGAGAGAGAGAGAGAGATATGAAATCGAGTTTTTGGTGCCACGCATCATAAAAAGTTATGAAACGAAAAAATAACTTGGACGTAGGTCCAACTTCGCTAATCGCACCCATTTTAATAAGTAGGTAAGCGTAAGAGAAAACCTGCTGAAAATTATGATTACCATAATAAGTTATCGAATTCAGTTTATTCATAACCCATGTATCTATACGTGTACTTTATATAATTGATTCAGATGTAAATATATTACATTGATCAATCAAACCTCCTAACTTCGGCGTAGGTATTGGCCTCCAAGATGTCTGGATTTCGAATTCGGCGGATCGTGCTGTTCAGGGCCTTTAATCAGAAAGGATGGAACCAACAACTTTCTTAAACCTTCAGCTTAATCTTGTCCGATTGTTCTTAAAAAGTAGGGATTTCAGTGATTCATTGAACGATTGAAGAATGGGTTCACAGCGGAATTTAGAGGATTTTCCTTTTAAAGTTTTCTTTACGTTTATCCTCAAGACGACTTCTACTGTTGCAGAAGCGAAATAACGAAACTTTTAATTCATTAAGCAATGAATATTCGAATGGATCTTAATTAATCATCCATCTATGCATTCATTAGTACTACAATGGTGGTAATGTAATTTTGGCATTATTACCTACTATATTCATGAAATATCATTATTTATTGACAAACTGAACTAACTTCGATGTTTACTACTAGTTGATCATATTGAAACATAATGACCATATTTACTTTTTGAATCGTAATATTGTTCACTTGATAGAAATTCATATTAAGAAATAAGAACATGTTTATAAAACCTTAATTTAGGGTATATTTATATTAAATGATAATTGTTTCGACAACACAGTTTTTTCATCAGATTTAGTAACAAAATATCCTTATAATATATCAAAGTGCTTACTTATATATTATCTGAAACGTTCTATCAACGGGTATTAATAACAAGGGGATGTATTTATGATTCACAGAATCAAATACACAAATAAGTAGTTATTTGGAGTGGCTATTATAAGGTTTCAAATAATAGGTTTAATAAAGGTATATACAATAAATATATATATATATATATATATATATATATATATATATATATATATATATATATATATATATATATATATATATATATATATATATATATATATATATATATATTTATATATATATATATATATATATATATATATATATATATATATATATCTATAAATATATATATATATATATATATATATGTATATATATATATATATATATATATATATATATATATATATATATAAATTTATATTGCTCGAATGACGATCAGTTTATTCTTCAGAGTTAATTCTTCTTCATCCAATTTTCGGATTGGTTCATTTCAAATTCTATTTTGTCTGATTGTGTAGGATTTCGGAAATAAGTTCTTAATAAACTCAGGGAGGAAATAAACGTACCGCTATCTCATTCTCCCCATTCCTTGTATCAAGTTCACTTCGTGGTCAGCGATGTGGAAGCAGAAAATTGCCGATTTATTTCATGCTTGAAAAGTGCGATAGAGTTCCCAAAACCTCCATAAATTTGTCTGCCCAATGAGCTGATTCTCTGTTTTAACCAGGAAATGTCGATATTTTAGTCTGATAATAAAAATTGGAAGTAAATAAAGCTAGAAGAAACATAACAAGGAATTGAATTGATTCCTAGGAATCAATTGGACGAAAATCTATTTTCATTCGTTCCATAGTATTATTATCCGAATTCGGTATAGATGGGTACAGCATCAAAGAGTGAAATTTTGAAATTCAATATAAGAGGTTGATTCTCCCCATCACTGTGCCCTAAGAGCATTTTTGTTAATATTAAATATAAGTATTGAAGGTAACATATCTGGTAATAGCTCATATCACCGACATCTATAAAATATATTTTGGAAAAATGAACTTTTTATTGGTTGTTTATGATAGATAATTCATTCTTTTATTTGAGAATTTATCTGTTTTTGACTTATTGTTCTGTATATGCATATTGTGAAAAATGTTTATTCGCACGGTATGCAATATTGATATTATAATTTGAAAAATGAATGTCCGTTTTTCACGAGGGTTTCTGATATAAATCAATATTTACCTCTTACCTCAACTATTTTTGACGAATCAACTTCAATATCTCATCATACCTCGAAAGGCCGATTAATAATTTTATTTAATGGCTTCGTACTATGTCTCTTTTCTTGGGGTTTATTCATTCAATATTTTTGTAGACTTTTCTCACTTTTTTCTTGTTTTCTGAATAATTTCATTTCGGCATAGAGTGAACAAGGAATATTCTTTAATAATTTAAAAGTGTTCCAAGGGAGCTGGTTATACGTAGTCCGCAACGCAAAATCTGCAATCACAATCCAAAGGTAAATTATAGAAATCGTCAAGTCACCCCAACTCAAAATCTGCATACAGCTGTTTCGATCTTATTAGATCTCATCAGTGCAGCTTATTTGACTCGGAGTGAATCAACAAATTTCTAATTGTTCCCCAGTATAAATCGTGGTCGGTAACACTGTCTGGATAACAGCCCAGAGCGCCCTCCCACCAAAGATATTGGGAACCAACAATTAACCGCTTAGATCGAAAATGAAGAAATTCGTCGCGCGAACATGTACCTCCTGACATGAAGATATCTACTCTACAATAGTGGCGTATATGTAATGTATGACATTGACAATGATCAACAAGTATATTTTTCATGATTTAAATTCGGATTAGATAATATAACTTCAATTTAAACGGCATTCAAGTTAAGGCACTACAATTTTCTGTACTTGGTCATGAAATTTATATCTAAACTAAAGTTTCAATCCTTTTCATATTATTGTTATAATATGAATTTGTAAATAATTACCAACTTCTTATAAATAGTATATTACTCGAATCATCTCAAATTAAAAATTCATAAATCTAGAGATTGCAATAACAAGTTTTTCAATAATATATCAGAAATTAGATACTTTTGGATAAGCAAAAGATCCATTATTCTGAAATTAAGGTAATAGTGATAGCACTTTACTGCATGGACAAATTTGTTGTCTGTTCAATAAAAATGAAATAAAATACAATGTACTACACTCATTTCGACATCGAATGAAAATTGTTTCATTGAATTAAATTCAATCTTAAGAAATATTCAATTTTGAAAATCATTGTTTAATTTGAAATAGAAATCGACTTGTTGATACAATAATTGACAAATTAAGATTGCGAATTTATTTTTATTTAAAGAAAACATACACAGATGTGTATGTGTGTGTGTAAGATTGCGAATAATGTTCCTAACAATTGAAGTCATCAGTTTCTTAACTGCGAAAAATTGTACCTTATAAACAGTTTGAATTTCCTCATTTTTTCCATTAGGTTTCGCTGAGAACTTTCCATTAGGTTTCGCCAGAAGCTGGATTCATTTTATCATGAATAATTCGATAGACATAATTTATCCTATAGATTTTTCCGTCAGCTTACATTTATACAAACTATGTTATACTAATAGCCGCAAATGAACGACATTGTGGGGACACAAGATTGGAAATGTCAAAACAGAATTTGATACTATAGAGCAGATTATCACCAATAATGCATATTAGACACAATCAATTGATAATATTATCAAATCAAAAAAAGGAATTGGAATTCAACATAAAAATTTTTTTTCGTTTTCCATAGATATTGGCAAGGAATTTGACATTATATTAGTATTGCATTTTCCCATGAAATACATACTATTGCAGTATATCGAAGAAAAACAGAAAGGCGCAGGAATAGTTTTTTTATTTGTTTTACCCTACTATTTTGTTCCTGGATCACATTAGCATCTCCAGGGGCTCCCATCGAGTCAAATGAGCTGAAATTTGGTTGAATTTTTTCAACCGCGGTCATGTTAATGTACTTTTTTTTGTTTTTTTTGTGGTTTTCGAAAATTTGCCAACCACCGCAGCTTCTGCAGATTGGGTTAGAGGGTTCAAACTTGGTAGGTAGATTGAGTTTGAATGTTTAGTAGTTGTAACCACTCTCCCTTTTAATATATGCTCGAGCTAGCTAAGAGATTGGTTATACATATATAGGTTCTAGTTCGTTCTCTAGTTCTTGAGACTTATTTGTTTTTTTATTTATTTAATTTTTTATCGACGTTTTATATTCTATTCTAGGTGGATTGTACTCTTTTGATTGCCTAATCTTCGTCCCTAGTTGCTTGGTAGTTCTAGCTGCGGTTATATCTTGGCTTCTGTCAAATGTTCCAGCCAAAGAGGTTTTTAGTTCCAATCGAAAAGCTTTCTAGCTCCAACGAAGGTGACTAAAATAATTCGGGGCAAATCAACATACAATCTCTTACTTAAAATCTCCCAAGAATCTCTGTAGGGTATCGATGGCCAATTCAAATTAACATTTAGATTGATCTCTAGCAAAGATGCTAGGAAAGACAGTATATGTTCCAACATTTAACTGAACATAAGATATGACCACGTGAAATTTGCCATCGTTAGCCTACAAAAATCTTGTGTCAAATTGAAAGAGTGAAATAAGGAAACAAATTAGAAATATTTTGAATTAAGAAATGTAAGATGATTATTTCAATATTGAAAGATAAATAATTTAATATAGAAAAATGAAAAAAAAATGAAATGGCGAAAAATGAAACAAGGAATCAATTCAGATTTTCAGGAAATAATTAGATTTCTTTTTTTCTCTTCTCATAACTCACCGTCTATCAGACGCCACAGATACTTGATAATTTCAATAAACTGAATATTTGTTTAATAGATATTGAATATTATTCGACTATTAACGATGTTGTATCTTCAACGGATACTTGTCAAAAGAGAACGATGTTATACGTTTCACGTGCAAAATCGACGCTATTCTCGTCGTACGCAAGTCATTCATTCAGGCATTTTATAGCGTGGAATCACGGTATTTTAATGTAGAATTCAGTGGCGGCGGTTAAGCGGGGAATTTACACGTTACATAGTTTCAAATGTTTTCCTTAGTCGCGCTGCACCGCGCGGGGACTATTCCATTCAAATAGCATCTCGACCTGCTTCGGTTATCAGTACAGGATTCATGGTTTGTTTTCCAGATAGAGGGTTGAAATTTGCTACGTGGATTGAGTTGATGTTGAAGTACGTTTCTTCGTTGGAATCAACTTTTTTCTTCAACGACGATACGACCATAGTGATGGAACTCTGCTTCAAATTGACATCAATTTTTCCGAATTATAATACCAAATATGCATACTTCACGAACAATTATTTAACGTAATATTCAATCTAAAACGGATAAATACTCAAAATGGGGTGTCTGAAAATTGTCGTGTGGAGATTGTGAGAAAATATATATTGGTAAGAACACATAGAAACTTCAGAAAAATAATAAAGGAACATAAACCCCGTTTTGAAAATAATAAGAGAAATTCTTATTGTTCATTTTCAAATAGATTTGAATAGTTGACCTTCACTGAATATATTCAATATCTGATATAGGTACTTTGTATATGTTATCTCGAAGAATTACCTACCCTTCACCACTCTGTTCATTTCTTGTTGTAATCGTTTCTATTAACATTGTACATCACACAACTAACTGATAATTAAAACCACTGAAATTCATAGACATACACAATCATCCATAACTTACCCAGGATTCGAACCCGGTACGCCTGCTTTAAATATTTTCACTCAATCTCTGCTCCGCAAGGCGTGTATTTCTTTTCAACATGCGTATACTAAACTCTTCGTTATTCATTGATACTGAACTCATAGGTGAAGAATAACGTTCCTCACGCAATACATTCTCAGAGTAACTGTATACACATGTCAGTGATAATACCATATTTTAAAAAAATTACAATATCATAAAAATTATTAAAATAAATATTAACAAGTAAAGATTCAGTTTAATCGAATACGTCTCATAAAATCAATTTGAATATATAAAAATTCCCTATTTCATCAAATAGGTAATCAATATTTTATTAGTTGGACAAAGTTAGAATAAATCGTTTCACATTTTTTTTTGTGAATCTGTTAACTTAACTGTTAATTCATCCCAATATTCTTTATACTCTCAGGTTCACCGATTCGTCAGATTTATGAATCTCATCTCATGCTCATGAAATATTAGAAATTGTATAATGAAAGACGAAACGTTATAACTCTGCAGCCCTTGTTCTCTTTTCAGGTATAATTAGCAAAAGTTCACTCTAAAATATAAATCTGAATGCCCGCATGTTTGGGTGACAAGAACCTAGGAAGATATAAAGCGAAAGAAACTTGTACAGTTAATTGGCTGCATTGCAGGTCAGAACAAGCTTCGTTGCGTGTTGATTGTGGTGGCCAGATTGCGTTCTGCGTCACCCGCGGGGTTGCTCATTTCACCCCTACAGAAAATTGCTTCATACTGATATTGATTTAAATGAATTCCGATATCATGGAATTGATTTTTTAGGGTCACAGACATACACAGGCATATTGATACACATACGTTAACACATATATATATACACTCGCATAACTATTGGTTATTCTTTACTTTCTAGCTGTAATCGATGATATATACGTACAAACATGAATTTACATACGCGCGCACACACACACACACACACATATATATATATATATATATATATATATATATATATAGTATATATATATTATATATATATATATATATATATATTATATATATATATATATATAAATATATATATATATATATATCTAATATATATATATATATATATATATATATATATATATATATATATATATATATATATATATATATATATATATATATATATATATATATATATATATATATATATATATATATATATATATATATATATATATATATATATATATATATATATATATATATATATATATATATATGTATATATATAGGTATATATATATATATTAAAAATTTTCTCACTTCACCTTATTACCTGGTCATATAGAGATTTGGTTTGATTTTTGGTTGTTCCAGGTTCGTAAAAATACTTTATATTACTATATCAATTCGTTTAATATACGTTTCAGGAGTTGTACTCCCTTCCTCAGTATCTAAAATATAAATATAAAAATACTGAGGAAGGGAGTACTACTCCTGAAACGTCTATTAAACGAATTGATCTAGTAATTTAAAGTATTTTTACGAACCTGGAACAACAAAAATCAAATCAAATCTATATATATATATATATATATATATATATATATATATATATATATATATATATATATATATATATATATATATATATATATATATATATATATATAACTTTTTGATAATTATTAGCAATAACAGGATTCGTGAATCTTAAAAACCTTTACATAATCTTTCTAAATTTTTTTCTTCAATATTAAAAAATATAGTAAATCAAAATTCTTAATATATCAAAAATTCTCTCTATCTAGTAGACCATCTTAAAACTTTAAAACTCCTTAACAATTACAAATTTTTTTCATTAGATGTTTATCTTTATAACAATATTCCAAATTCTTTGGTTTCAATAATAATTAATGATAAATGGAATATTATCAAAAATTATAGGTATAAATATTCCTAAAACCGATTTTATAGAAGCAATTCAATTTGCACTTGATACAAACTATTTTCAATATGAAAATAACTTCTATCAACAAATTGATGGTGTAGCAATGGGAAGTCCTATTTCCAGTGTTATAGCTCAATTAGTTTTAGAATATTCAGAAGAAAATGTATTAAATAATTCGCATGAACGAATTATAACTTTCAGAAGGTATGTTGATGATTACCCAATGAAACTTATACAGAAAATCACTAAAAATAGAATCCATAAACTTTACAACACATTAGAAACGTCAAAAAAAGAAAATATTAACAAAAAATATATTCCTCTTCCATATATTCCTCATTTAAGTAATAAAATATCACATATTTTAAATCCACACGATATTAAAGTAGCCCACAATGCACAAAATCAAATAAAACAAATATATTCTAAATTAAAAAGTGAAACACCTCTTCTGCAAAAATCTCATGTTGTTTATCGTATACCCTGTAATAATTGTAATAAATCATATATAATACAAACTTTTCAAAATTTAGAAGAAAGATTAAAAGCACACAAATATACCAAAACACAGCACTAATAAAACATAAGGCAATGAGAATCATAGTTTCAACTTTAATAGCACAAAAATTTTAGAAATTTATACGCAGATTTAGTTGTTAAATTTTTCTGAGAAACAACATAAATCAAAACAAAATAATTCAACAAACAAACTCTAACCATAACAACTCATCTTCTTAGACAAAATCTAAACATCTAGAATTTTCAATTTTTCTAAAAAGAAAGTATAGTTTAGAACATGTGATCCATGTGATCTCCAAAATTACAAGTCATTTCTTTTTAAAGACAACAATCAAATATTTTAAACCTATTTTGTACATTACGTGGATGAAGGTTTCTGTGGTTCCCTTCCCATCTAATATCAACAGACCTGTCTGTTGATATTGAACTAAATAGCACGTAATTAATAACTGAAGACGGCCGCAGCTGTAATAAAATATATTCGAAAAAAAGATAAATAGTACTCTATTCTTTGACTTTTCAAAATCAAAATAATTTAAACCTATTTCGAACATTACGTAGGTAAAGGTTTCTGTGATTTCCTTTACCATCTAATAATAACATATTTGAATATTAATAATGGAATGAATAGCACGTAATAAATAACAGAGAACGGCCACAGCCGAAAAATTTTGATGAAACATAGTAGTCTTTTTTAACTATTCAAAAATTTTTTCAAATCAATAATTGTCAAAGAAATTTCAATTTTTCAAAAGTTTTGATAAAGCCACGAATGTCGTGGCGAAACGTCAATTTTTTAATAAAATCGAGTTTTTTGAGACTCACCTAGAGGTATTGCTAATAATTATCGAAAAGTTAAAAATAGTTCACAGGCAACAACAATGCAAATAAATAATTATATATATATATATATATATATATATATATATATTATATATATATATATATATATATATATTATATATATATTATATATATTTATATATATATATATATATATTATATATATATATTTATATATATATTATATATATATATATATATATTATATATATATATATATATATATATATATATATATGTATATATGTAGATATATATATAAATATATATATATATTTATATATATATAATATATATATATATATATATATATATATATATATATATAATTATATATATATATATATATATATATATATATATATATATATATATATGTATATATATAAACCTGGTTTACACGTCAGGTGGCTGGCTAAAATAACTTCTTTGTTTCCGGAGATGAAGGAACTAAATTTGGAGGATCTGTTTAATGCATCAAACTGCATTTTTGGACAAGTAACTCAACTTCAAGCAAATTCTGAATTTCATGGAAGCGACATACCTAACTTTCGATTGTTAGTATGACGCCTGGTAAATTTTCAGTTTATTTGTCTCCATACGACATTAGAATACAACCATGTCCTATTAGTAACCGTGTTCTTATTTTTTTTTCGAATTGAATTTTTATTCTCAAGGGCTTTATATATATATATATATATATATATATATATATATATATATATATATATATATATATATATATATATACATATATAATTAAGTGAACTAGGACATTTGTTTGAAACTAATCAAACAAACCTCCTAGCGGAGCTGGTTATAAAAGTTCACGAAGCATCGAAATATCAACATCTACCCTAGACGGTAATTGTTAGAAATGTTAATTTGTTTATCACAATCGATGGAAATTGATAGACAGACTGTTTCGCCCTTATTGGGGCTCATCAGTATCATCCATCCACCGAGAGTGATAACCAAACCAACATATCAAACGGTCATACATATTTCTCCTAGTAACTCCATGACATATAAATATGACACAGCGCCACTAGTCGGAAACAATTGAACTACATCTTTCAGACAGACGAAAAACATATCGGCAACGAGAACTTGTACATCCGGAACACCCGAAGGTGGCTACTATATTCGCTAAGCAAGAGTACTTATATATATATATATATATATATATATATATATATATATATATATATATATATATATATATATATATATATATATATATATATATATATATATATATATATATATATATATATATATATATATATATATATATATATATTACCGAAACTTCGATCGCTTGTCATTGAGATTGTGATTGAATTTGTTGGATTATTTGTTGTTTTGACTTATGGTCTGTTGTTTTTTAGAGATATTCAGTCTGTATATACTGAACCTGAATAATTGATATATTAGGTTGATCATTCATAGCTTTAGTTGAATATTTTGGAATGTATAACATATCTAAAATATCCCAGTATTTTTGATCCTTCTCTATTTCTGAAATTTTGGTAAGATTAAAGTTGAAAACATTGTAATCATTTTTTGTATGTTTGATTAGTGCTGTAGTTCCGAGTGGTATAGAGTATCTAATTTCACACAATATTGATTTTTGTTATAAATCGGTTTAGTTCCTTCTTTTTTATAGGTGAGCATTCTCTATGTTCCATATTTTATAGATGGGAATAGAAGTTTCGAGAACGTATCCCATTCTGACACAATTTTTCAAAGCCCTTTGAATCTATGTTAAGTCTATAAAACATCATCATTCATATGTACTTCCATGTTCCAATTGAATGAGAAACCGACAGAAACGCATAATCGAATCGTGTGATAAAAAATTCAAGAGGGAGGGTGAAAGGACGATAGTTCGTTATCCTTCAAATCTGTATTCGACCGTCTTCGTTGCAGTTCCTAGCGGACGATTCGAGTAATTTAGTATGTATCTGTTGCTATGAGAGATATTTATCACCCAAGGCATGATTTAAGTACCAAACTTCCCTGGATATATTTCTGAATGGGAGATTTATAGAGATTTGTAAAGAAATATGCATCATCGCGGAGGATATATAATTCATGACTTCTAACAAAGAATTCTCAGGTTTTGAAACATGACCATGTGTCAGAATTGTCCAGAGATACACCTTCAGATAAAATTGTTTCAGGTAGATTCATTCAGGTATTCTGAAAACACCATCTGGTGTATAGATATATATATTTATATATATATATATATATATATATATATATATATATATATGAAAAACTTGGTTCACGGAATGAACCGCGTAAAAGATTGTGAAAAATCTCGAACGTTTCGCTCCTTTTGCGAACAGCCATCTTCAGGGAGAATTAGAAGGGAATAATTCAGAATCGTGGCCTCAATCTGCCTACTCCACGAATCGAATTAGGAGGAATCGGCAAACAATTACGAATTGCGTGCGTCTCAACCGCCTACTCCACCAACCGTACGTGCTTCCTGTCAACTCTGAAAGTTCTCTATATCTGCCTAACTCTTCAGAGTCAGTTGACTCTGAAGAGTAGGCAGATAGAGACTTCAGAGTTGACAGGAAGCAAGTACGGTTGGTGGAGTAGCAGGTTGAGACCAACGCAATCGTATTGTTTCCGATTCCTCCTAATTACGATTCGTGGAGTAGGCAGATTGAGGCCACGATTCTGAATTATTCCCTTTCTAATTCTCCTGAAGATGGCTTCGCAAAAGGAGCCGAAACGTCGAGATTTTTCAAATCTTTTACGCGGTTCATTCCGTGAACCAAGTTTTTCAAATACTTCCGACCGCGGAAATCTTTCTGAACATATATATATATATATATATATATATATATATATATATATATATATATATATATATATATATATATATATATATATATATATATATATATATATATATATATATATATATATATATATATATATATATATATATATATATATATATATATATTTTAGGTTTAGTCTTTTTTTCGCCTTTTAAAAAAAGGTTCGCCGACTTACCCGACTTTACCCTATGTATATATAAAATAATATAACTTACAAATCAAAAAGAGTTAGGTTATAACTCAAATTGTTTGTCAAAATTACAATCACATCAATTTTGCACTAGGATATTTTGTAATGTTGACTAAAGTTAATTGAAAATTGCGCGTTACAATGAATTATAGAAACAAAAAGAAGAGATATTGTGGGACCCATGACTCTACCTTATTACTGCAATGTTGCTAAATATAAAGGTTTCATATTAAATAGTGAAATGGTGTTCTGAATTCATGATTTTTATTAATCTTTCGGCTGATTTGTGAAACTACTAGGAATTCCTCATGGGAAAATCTCATTCCAGAAAATTAAAATTCAATTTCACAAGAGCAATCTACAGAACGTTCATAAATTGTTTTCATTACTTTTTTTTCCATATAATTAATTCTATTCATTATCAGAAATTCTTTACTAATTCAGAACGAATGATTTTTCATGAAACGATAAATAAATAAATGTCTCATCATAAGGTTATCTCAAATTCATACCAAATTAGCACACCAGCTACACTAAAATCAATATCAAGTTTATCGCATTTCTTCGTTACTATAAATTATCGAGTAAGGACTACTGGTATCATAGCGTTCTCTGTTCATAAGAGAAGATACATCAAAAAAATGGTGAAAGTATTTGTGAGTATTTCTAGAATATGGTTCTTTTAAATTTATAATTATTATTGACTTAATGAACTGATCTATATAAATATTGACTGAAAATTGCTCTACAGAAATATATTCATTGAGACAGACATTCTAGTTGCTTCCTCGCGTAGATTATGGATAAATATATGAGTTATTTTATACGAGTCTTATTTTACTAATCACTGGTTCGAAATAAATTAATTTCGAAACAGAAAAAACTAACGGCATTGTATTTGTAAGGTTTACTTTGAGATTAAACGGTTTCAAATATTTATTGTTACTATGTTGTAGGAAAAGTTTCAAAATTATTGATTAATAGATTTAAACTACCAATACAATTTCTGATGATTGTCAAGTTTCAAAATTTGTATTTTAAACTCATCTTTTCAATAATTGAAAACAAGGAAGAGAAAAATCTACTGATATACATTGTACGCGTTTAGTTACCTACTTAATAGTTTGAAAAGTTATATCAAAAATGTTAGAATGAAAATATAAAACCGAAATAAATTCCAAACTCGAAAAGTACCTCAGTATTTTCAGTATAGATACACTTCAGATATTTCTCTAATTTATAATAAAAAATTAAAATGACATAATATCAGTAACAGTTAATTACAAACACTGAGTACGGACTGTTTTCACAAGAAAATCAATTTATAGAACAAAAAGTTGTTTTTCTAACAGAATCCTACATAAACATTTTTATCGATCAGTGATAATATTCTGCCAATAGAAACAATACGTCACTATTTATAGTGATAGAAAATTCTTAATTTTTTGTATACCAAACATCGATGTGGTACATGAATAATAAACATCTTCATTAATTCATTTTAGGAGGACAAATTCACAATTTTTAGTTAGCTTTAATTCATTATGACACATAATAAAAATTATTTTGTTGCTTTATATTAGTGAAATGATTGAATATGAAATATTTCAATTTGTGCTGAGAAAAAGAATTACTAAAGTTAAATTTGGAACACATTAACCATTTTAAATACTCAAAATTGTGTTTTTTACTGCAGGTTTTGATATGCATATTAGCTACTGTGGTTGGTTCAGCTTTTTGCGGCCTCTACCTGAGACCATATAACGGTGGTGCATCCGGGGGTTCACAACATGGCGTTCGAGGGGGACAATACTGCGTTGATTTAGGACAGTATTATGTTGGAGGAGGACAATATTATGTTGGAGGAGGACAACCTTATGTTGGGGGAAAACAACATGGTTATAGAGGACGACAATTCGGTGTTGAAGGAAGACAACATGGTTTTAGAAGAAGACAACATGATAAAAGAGGAGAAAAGAATCAGGAGGCAGACAACATGATTTCCGTATAAACCATATTGTGCAACCTGGATCTGTATGGCAAGGAACTCATGGAAGTGGTTTCCATGTCCGCTACTTCTTTTTTCGAAAAAGTTGTAAATGTACCTTCACCCTAGAATGTTTTACATATGGAAATTACATCTATTGTTTGCTGCAATATCGAAATAAATGCATATATCATAAGTCTTGACTGATAAAACAATTATTATACCTGCATGGGCACAGAAGCAGTAAAAAAACACAATACCCAATTGGAATTCTATAGCAGTGGTTCAAGTTTTATGTTTCCATGCGCTTTCCACTGATATGAAGTCTGATGTAAAAAAGAGATGTGATTTAAGAAACACATGTTAAGTTTTATATATTTAGTATGTAATTCAAACTAGCAGGAACCGAATTATAATTTATTATCTGTTGCATAAAATAGCAAAAAGTATATATATATATATATATATATATATATATATATATATATATATATATATATATATATATATATATATATATATATATATATATATATATATATATATATATATATATATATTTATTCGAATTGTTGTTGCCTGTGATTTATTTTTAATCTTTTTGATAATTATTAGCAGATAACAGGCTGGTTGAATCTTAAAAAACTCGATTTAATTAATAAATTGACGTTTCACTATGACATTCATAGTTATTCAAAAATTTGAACAAAATTGAAAATTCTTTGACATTTATTGACTTGATAAAAATTGAATAGATAAGATTGATCTGTCTTGTTAAAAATTCTTTCAGTCTAATATTAACATTCGAAATTGTTTCATTAGAAGGCAAGGGAAACTACAGAAACCTTTACCTATGTATTGTTCGAAAATAATAATAATAGGGTACTATTTATTAAACAGAAAGAAATTAGTCACGGGAAAATATTAAAAAAGTAGAGCAGAATTATCGGTATAGAACGTTTATATGGAAGCAGCCGTTGACACTTGTTTCGGACTCTTTGGTCCTCATCAGAACGGCGTAGCTAAGTATTAGATTGAAAATTTGGAGATGAAAATAGTTTAATAAATAAAATCCTCTGTTATGGAAGAAAATAACTTATTTGTGGTTTATTGTTTAAACTCTCCGGTATTGGAGAATTGGTCAAAATTTGCCACGGAGGCGATTAAATCCATCCGAGAGATCTTAGAAAGAGTAAATTGATATTAAAAAAGAAAATTAGCTTTGGGAAAATATTAAACAAGTAAAGCAAAAATTATCGGTATAGTTCGTTTATATGGAAGTAGCCGTTTTTAATGAAATTTTTATAATAAAATCCTCTGTTATGGAAGAAAATCACTTATTTGTGGTTTATTGTTTGAACTCTCCGGTATGGGAGATTTGGTCAAACTTTGCCACGGAGGCGATTAATTCCATCCGAGAGATCTCAGAAAGAGTAAATTAACATTAAAAAAGCAAATTAGTTTTGGGAAATATTAAACAAGTAAAGCAAAAGTTATGGGTATAGTTCGTTTATATGGAAGAAGCCGTTTTTAATGAAAATTTTAATTTAGAATTTCAAATTTTTTGAATGAAAAAGGATACTTACATATAAAACAATGTAGTTTGGGATCATTGCCATATTTTCAGCTAGCAATATTTAATTATTTATTCGAATTGTTGTTGCCTGTGATTTATTTTTAATCTTTTGATAATTATTAGCAATAACAGGCTGGTTGAATCTTAAAAAACTCGATTTAATTAATAAATTGACGTTTCACTATGACATTCATAGTTATTCAAAAATTTGAACAAAATTGAAAATTCTTTGACATTTATTGACTTGATAAAATTGAATAGATAAGATTGATCTGTCTTGTTAAAAATTCTTTCAGTCTAATATTAACATTCAAAATTGTTTCATTAGAAGGCAAGGGAAACTACAGAAACCTTTACCTATATAAACGTTCTATACCGATAATTCTGCTCTACTTTTTTAATATTTTCCCGTGACTAATTTCTTTCTGTTAAATAAATAGTACCCTATTATTATTATTTTCGAACATTACATAGGTAAAGGTTTCTGTAGTTTCCCTTGCCTTCTAATGAAACAATTTTGAATGTTAATATTAGACTGAAAGAATTTTTGACAAGACAGATCAATCTTATCTATTCAATTTTATCAAGTCAATAAATGTCAAAGAATTTTCAATTTTGTTCAAATTTTTGAATAACTATGAATGTCATAGTGAAACGTCAATTTATTAATTAAATCGAGTTTTTTAAGATTCAACCAGCCTGTGATTGCTAATAATTATCAAAAGATTAAAAATAAATCACAGGCAACAACAATTCGAATAAATAATTAAATATTGCTAGCTGAAAATATGGCAATGATCCCAAACTACATTGTTTTATATGTAAGTACCCTTTTTCATTCAAAAAATTTGAATTTCTAAATTAAAATTTTCATTAAAAACGGCTACTTCCATATAAACGAACTATACCGATAATTTTTGCTTTACTTGTTTAATATTTCCCAAAACTAATTTGCTTTTTTAATGTTAATTTACTCTTTCTGAGATCTCTCGGATGGAATTAATCGCCTCCGTGGCAAAGTTTGACCAAATCTCCCATACCAAAGAGTTCAAACAATAAACCACAAATAAGTGATTTTCTTCCATAACAGAGGATTTTAATTATAAAAAATTTCATTAAAAACGGCTACTTCCATATAAAACGAACTATAACCGATTAATTTTTGCTTTACTTGTTTAATATTTTCCCAAGCTAATTTTCTTTTTTAATATCCAATTTACTCTTTCTAAGATCTCTCGGATGGAATTAATCGCCTCCGTGGCCAAAGTTTGACCAAATCTCCCATACCGGAGAGTTCAAACAATAAACCACAAATAAGTGATTTTCTTCCATAACAGAGGATTTTATTTATTAAACTATTTTCATCTCCAAATTTTCAATCTAAATACTTAGCTACGCCGTTCTGATGAGGACCAAAGAGTCCGAAACACGTGTCAACGGCTGCTTCCATATAAACGTTCTATACCGATAATTTCTGCTCTACTTTTTTTAATATTTTCCCGTGACTAATTTCTTTCTGTTAAATAAATAGTACCCTATATTATTATTATTTTCGAAACATTACATAGGTAAAGGTTCTGTAGTTTCCCTTGCCTTCTAATGAAACAATTTTGAATGTTAATATTAGACTGAAAGAATTTTTAACAAGACAGATCAATCTTATCTATTCAATTTTATCAAGTCAATAAATGTCAAAACAATTTTCAATTTTGTTCAAATTTTTGAATAACTATGAATGTCATAGTGAAACGTCAATTTATTAATTAAATCGAGTTTTTTAAGATTCAACCAGCCTGTTATTGCTAATAAATTATCAAAAGATTATATATATATATATATATATATATATATATATATATATATATAATATATATATATATATATATATATATATAAGTATATATATTGTATATATATATATTATATATATATATATATATATATTATATATATATATATTATATATATATATATATATATTATAGTATATACGATATATACATTCATTGTATATATATATATATATAATATTCATATATATATATATATATATATATATTATATATATATATATATATAATATTCATATATATATATATATATATTATATATATATATATATATATATATATATATATTTGAATATATAATATATACAGGGTCATCACGGTGGATGGTAGGTTAGACGTTTACGGAGAACGGGACATGAGATCATTCTGAAAATTTGGTTTCATGGATAATTTTGCTCTATCGATCTAAAATAATAGTGGCGCTGCGGCGTTGCCGCTTATACTAAAAAGTAGCAGCAACTGTGAAATTTCAAATGAGACACCCTATATATTATTTCATTTTATGCTTCTCTACCATTTTCCAATTATTTTTGTATAATACTTCCCTATACCTATCTCCAGAGGTTTTCGAGAAATTAAATGATTTCCTTATTTTTTTGTGTAAAACATAGCTTCAATTAAATATTTGAAGGACTTTGATTTCCATTATACAGGGTCCTCCAAAATTTGCGATTTTAACGATAAATACAAAAATAGTAAAAAGTGCATTTTTTCAAATGTAATACCCTGTATATTATTGAATTTCTCGAAAGAAAATTGAAATCTCTTTCAAATGATATATTATGTTCCTATACCTAAAAAGTAATGTTTCCAAAATAAAAGCAAGTTTCTATAAAAATAAGATTATTTAGCCATATTTTGTATTAGGTAGCTATGAAATGTCAAGAAAGATGTCCATCAACAATAAAACGTTCGCGCGTTCATTAACGAAAATTTTATTTGAAAACAATCAAAATGGAAGGCAATAACTATTCTCATGATGTTTTGATGAAGTTATCTATTGTACATGGTTAATGTGACCAAATAATAGCAAGAACATGCAGAAAATCCAATGAAATGTATACCTATCGACAACCAATAAACGAGAGAAAATTTGTACGTTTATAGAATAATTTTATCTAGATGGGGCACCAGCTCATTGCACTGGGGAAGTAACAACTGAGTTGTTCCAAATGTTCGATGATCGCTGGTTTAGACGTTTAGGACCATGGAATTGGCCTGCGAGATCACCCGACCTAACGCCAATTGATTTTTACTTGTGGGGTACTTTGAAAAGAAAAGTTTACATTACATCAATAGCCAGTAAACAAGACCTGCGCCAACGAGTGCTCAATTCCATCGACGAGCTGAATGCCAATGAGATAAGGAGGGCCACAAATCATTCAACAAGTATCCGAATTTTGAAATGTTTGGAAACCAACGGCAGTTATTTTGAACACGTATTATGATCGTTTTCTTAACTTAAATACTTATGTCATTGTATTAACATTGTTTATTCCCGTTATACCGTTTTGTTATTTGTTATTTTACGTAACGTTTTTTTTTATTAGTTTAGTAAATTTCTTTTCGCTTTCAGTATTGACCCTAAAGTGATAAAATCATTTTGTAAACGTACAAATTTTCTCTCGGAGGCTCCGTGGCGGAGAGGTATAGGTAACGCTATGCCGTCTTCGTTGACGGAGTTGGTGGGTTCGATTCCCACCGTGTTCCTGGGTGTTTGTATGCGTCCGGATTTAAGTGGTTTCCCTCATTTAGTAAATTGATGGCTAAATGTCCAAGTTGACGAAGCCAAAATTGTACGGAGGTCGGGCGCGTGTGAGAGGGCACACGTCCCACCTCTTTTAAAAAAAAAAATAATTTTTCTCTCGTTCGTTGGTTGTAAATAGGGATATATTTCATTGAATTTTCTGCATGTTCTTGCTATTATTTGGTCACATTGACCATGTACAATAAATAACTTCATCAAAACTTCATGAGAATAGTTATTGCCTTCCATTTTGATTGTTTTCAAATCAAATTTTCGTTAATGAACGCGCGAACGTTTTATTGTTGATGGACTTATTGTCGAATTTGCATAATGACATCTTTCTTGACATTTCATAGCTACCTAATACAAATTATGGCTAAATAATCTTATTTCTATAGAAACTTGCTTTTATTTCGGAAACCTGACTTTTTAGGTATAGGAACATGATATATCATTTGAAAGAGATTTCAATTTTCTTTCGAGATATGCAATAATATACAGGGTATTACATTTGAAAAAATGCACTTTCAACTATTTTTGTATTTATCGTTAAAATCGCAAATTTTGGAGGACCCTGTATGATGGAGAACAAAGTCCTTTAAATATTCCTAATTCGTCGGAACTTGGTAAACTACACCTAAAATTTCAGCGTCCTATGAATCTGAATACCTTAGTACTGAAAATTTAATTGAAGCTATGTTTTACTCAAAAAAATAAGGAAATCATTTAATTTCTCGAAAACCTCTGGAGATAGGTATAGGAAAGTATTATACAAAAACAATTGGAAAATGGTAGACAAGCAAAAAATGGAATGATATATAGGGTGTCTCATTTGAAATTTCAGAGTTGCTGCTACGTTTTAGTATAAGCGACAACGCCGCAGCGCCACTATTATTTTAGATCGATAGAGCAAAACCAATTATCCATGAAACCAAATTTTCAGAATGATCTCATGTCCCGTTCTCCGTAAACGTCTAACCATCCACCGTGAGTGACCCTGTATATATATATATATATATATATATATATATATATATATATATATATATGTATATATATATATATATATATATATATATATATATATATATACCTATTCAAATGATACACATTCAAATTAAATTTGAATAAATCAAATCATGAAAAATATACAATACACTACATAAAGTGAACAAGAAAAATTCTTCAATAATTAAAAAAAATTTTGAGCAACTTTCGAAGAGAGGTGGTTATATATATATATATATATATCTATATATATATAACTATATATATATATATATATATATATATATATATATATTATATATATATATATATAGAATATATTAGAAATTTAATTTAAAAGAGTAAAACGATTTTTCCTCCAAAAAAACTTTCACCTGTCTCTTAAAGCCAGATATATCATTCAACTGATTTAAATCTTGTGGTAGCATATTAAATGCCTTTATAGCCCTAAATAACGGACCTCGCTCAAAATAGGCACTTGTATTTCTGAAGAACAGATCATCTGAAGATATATTCCAAAATCGGGTTCAGTTTTAACCGAACAACAAGTAACCAAATTTTTATTTGGAGCTCCAGATGAACAATATCAACTAGCAAAGGCAATTTTTGTTTGGGATCTTAGGTGGATCAATGCTCGACTAGCGCCTCGGCCAACAATTTATACACATTGTCTACTGAAAATGTATTTCTTTTACTACTAGATACTCAATGTACTATTTCTTATCAAAAATATTGTGTCTTTGTGTTATTTGTGATCCGATAATGGAGATATCGAGTATCGGCAGTATTCTACTGGTTTTTTTGAATAATCTGGTTGCGAATGTAGAGAGAAACGTAAAATGTTCATACTGAAGCATGTTGTCTTTAAAGCAAGACAAAATTTTATACTATACTTGGGATTCGACTATGTGATGGGATCAGGGTCTTGAGCATATTTATGTCTTAAAAAGTATTTCGATTTTATTGTTCCAGATGTTCTGGTTTCTGGTTTTTTTGATAAAATCTAGAATGAGTTGTAGAATGCTGGCAAGAAGTACTCAAAGATCTACATTTATTTTCTTGCATATGTTTGAAATGTAAATTCGTTCACTTGTTAGTTAGAATGCTTGGTAACGACATTTTCCACAAAAGTGGTAGTTTTATATATATTTATAATCTAAGAGAACTAACCTAGTACCTCATTGTTTAAATTATATTACATTGGCAATAAAGAACAATTACTCTGCATAGACTGAATCGAGTATTATACGACGAAATTGGTTTCGATAGAACTATAATTAGGGTTCGTCTTTTGTGAGGGTTAACAAATAAACAAACTTTTTGAATTGAGTTCAGTAATTCAATGACTACCAATTTAAAGTAATAGAAATACCTGTCACGTTAATCAAATTCTCTATATATAGTACCAACATGTGAACAAGAAAATTCTTCAATAATTTAAAAATTATCGATGAACTTTCCAATGAAGCTGGATATATGTATTCTGCGACATAAAATCTTTAGAATAAAGTTTAAATTTTAAAATAAAAATACTTGGCTTATGTTTCACTATATAAAAAATATTCAGATATTGTATTTAGCAGTAACGAATAGTCGAAATGTTTCGAGTTATGAACTAATTATCAAGACTACAGGAGAGTAATACTCTCCTGTAGTCAGTCTTGATAATGAGTTCATAACTCGAAACATGTCGACTATTCGTTACTACTAAATACACTATCTAAATTTTTTTATATAGTGAAACATAAGCCAAGTGTTTTTTATTTTGAAGTTTATACTTTATTCTTTATGATGTTTCACCAAGAGTGATGTGCGAGAATTCAATCTCAGTTAATGAAATCTTTATTCAAAATCTAATATTGAATTAGAGAAAATTCCAAGTCACTTCCACTCAAAATATGCATACAGCTGTCTCGATCTTACTAGATCTCTTCAATGCAGCTTATTTGACAGAGTGAGTATATGTTCAATTTTTCCTTATATTTCTCTTTATTATTGTTTTTTTTATTAACAAGATTGTAATACCCTTTTTATATGAAAAGAGTCTTTTTGGCACAAAAGCGTGTTCTGCGCTTAATGCTCAACCTCAAGCCGATGAATTCTTGTAAACCGATATTTGTAGGTGAGCGTATCGATACGATTTGTTGTATTCAAATATACAAATGTTTATTATATTTGAAAAAACAAGCACATAAATTTATTAAACTTTCTGACTATCATCATGATGATACTAGAAATGAGGGAATTTTGTGCATCTTATCAGGGCATTAGAATTGATAACCACCTGCCACCAAGGTAAAGTCACTCTGATTATGTACATTTGAAAAATATATCGAAAATATGTTAATATTAGAAGCCTTTCACGATGTGATTGATCATTCAGACACTAGGATTGAGACTACTTAATTAAGAATGTTATGGCTCCGTAGCTCAGCGAGAATACTTCTCGAAGGCAAACCACCGAGAAGTATTCTGCCTCGTAAAGCCTCTATATAGAGACGTTCGGAACCGTCGTTAAACTGTAGGTCCCTTCTATTCGTATATCATTCTATCACGCACAACACGAATAGTTGTAGAGAGGTCGCCTACACCCGAAACCAGGTAAGGCACTTGAAGAAGAAGAATCAGAAATGTAGGATCGTTATACAAATTTTTTTTTTAATGATTTGTAATAAGGTTATTTTTCCGAAACCATTATTGTTGCTACGTATGTATATTTATTGTTATTATTGTTAACTCAATATTTACTTGACCAATACAGTGTAAATTGTCTTACTGAATGAATAAATTTTATCATTATTGTTATTATTATTAATACTTTTTTCAATTAACATCGACACATAACTGAAATTTCATAAAATAAGGAGTATTGTAAGAACCAACTCCAATTTTGGCAAACTTCTGACAATTTTTCAGTCAACATTTTCTAATAGAGATAAAATAGAATGAATTTTTCATGATGTTCATGCCGATTTTGAAGGAAAATTGAACTTTAATTTCAATTGCTTTCTTTAATTGAGAAAAAAACTTCACTGAATTCATTTTCTCGTTATTTAGTAATGGCTCATGATACCGGGTACATTTCTCATCCTACCAGAAAAGAAGCAAGATACTCCTTATTTCTATAAATAAAAACCGGCTTTTGGCTTGGCTGAAGATTTATTCCACTTTCCAAGAAATCTTTCACCCACAACATTATTATGAATTATCCACTTTAAACCTTCCGTCTTTACTTGCTTAGTAGTGTCTCCTCGTTACGTTCATACAGCGAACCGGAAATGGAAATGCGATCAATCAAATTTTCTCCGTTAAAGCGTGAGAAAATCATACATCAAATCGGTTTGTATAGCAAAACTTCACAAAATGCCTATGAGTAGTGGATTTTAACATATTCAACATTTCTGCTAATTCACGTGTATATCATGTTTTATTCTTGATCATTGTTTCAATCTGACGTTCATCTGTGCTGGATTGGCTACCCGGTCGTTCTGGACATTTGAAGCTGAAATCATCAGTTTTACACCTAGCTAACCACAATCACACAATTGTTTCAGCAGCTTAACCATAAAAAGCATATATCCTGTTTGCCGTTTGTGTAGCGTTTCTTTTTTGTCGGTAAAAAAAGCATCAAATACCCAAAATGTACTTTATTATCTTCAATATTTAAATGCGTATAAAATCAACAATTATCAATCTATCCTGATCAAACTTTATCTAAATATGTTTTAACTGTCGTGTAATATACGTATCGTATCTATCTTGAAGATAGATACGATACGTATATTATTGTTCTCAATGGATCTGAGATAAACATGTCTGTATGTATGCTACCTATTTAGAGTCGGCACGAACTTTCCAAACAACTCAATACTTTACCGTCAGTACCTAACAGATTATACTGAATTGTTAACATACACACACACAAACACACATATATATATATATATATATATATATATATATATATTAATTATATATATATATATATATATATATATATATATATATATATATATATATATATATATATATATATATATATATATATATATATATATATATATATATATATATATATATATATATATATATATATATATATATATATATATATATATATATATATATATATATATATATATATATATATATATAGAATATATATTATTTATATATATATATATAGATATATATACATATATATATATATATATATATATATATATATATATATATATATATATACATATATACGGATGTGCATTGAATTTTGCAACACTGCTCTATGTTGATTTCATATAAACCAAAAAAACTGTCATTTTTTATCATATTTTAATTCCGATGTTAGTATGAATATAAGCGTAGATCAAATGATAGCTATTGTTGAATGGTGTTACATGGCAAGGGAAAGACGCTCAGGAAATGTTTAAAACTTATGGAGAAATGACCGATATTAGCGAGGTGGAGCGCCAAAGACAGTTATTAGATACGCCATAAAACTGTGCAGAGGTGAACAAATATCTGTTAGATTATTAGATGAACAAATTATATCACAAAGAGAATTAGTCGATGAATTTGGTTTTTTAAAAGGATTAATTAATGCATGATAAACAAGGTAGGTTCAAATGATTATATCATTTCCGTTTGGTGATACTGTAAACACTAAGTTTATTTAGACCATCAAAAACTTGACATCCCTATCTTGAAAACATATATATATATATATAAGAACTGTTTCAGACAGTGTTCACTTCAGGCTTGTGCACGAAATTTTGTAGAGAAGTTGAACGTCGTGTACAGTTATGTTACGATCACCATGTTGCACAATTTAAGAATTTTTATTACTTTTTCAAATGATGGCTTTTAACCTGTTTGGCATTTATTTTTATTTGAAAGTAACAATGAATCATAGTAGTTGCGACTGTTTAGTAATGTTTCCATTTTTCAAAATTAACAACTAACGGCTCCGTATAGTGAAAGTAACTGAAAATCTTGACGGTAATTTCTTGGGCACACTGTATATATATATATATATATATATATATATATATATATATATATATATATATATATATATATATATATATATATATATATATATATATATATATATATATATATATATATTTATATATAGAATTGTAACAGTAATTGGATATATTTAAAATGCTGGGTCGATATATATATATATATATATATATATATATATATATATATATATATATATATATATATATATATATATATATATATATATATATATATATTCAATAGAATTTAGTCAAGAATATTCTTTTCAATTAAATTTGAGGAAATCTAAATAAAGGGGAGATATAAAAGTTATTGTCCATATTACCAGTTGACTGCTAGATTAACACTTGGTGGAACATAGCTAAAACTTGAATTAAGATAAGAAAAATGCTTAGCTTGATTCCACTGAAAATTATATATTTATACTTCCCATATGTTTCTGGTTACCAAAACATTCTCAAGAGCTATTAAACTAAAATTGGCATTGCAAAAATCTCAATATTTAAGCAATATATTTAATAAGTGCGGATATTCTAAAGTCCAGTTGATCGTTCGTGATAGGTAAGTTCTTGGAGTTGGCCGACGTAATTTCGAAAGCTTCTCAAAGGTACATCTTCTTTCCTTTATTCAATGAGTGTAATGTCTCCAGGTTATCTAAATCTATGAAATGATTGTTCTGAATACAACGTCACTGGAATTTTCAGTGTATTCAGAACAACCATTTAATAGATTTATATAACCTGGAGATATTATACTCATTAAACAAAGGAAAGCACATGGACCTTTTCTTAAGCTCCTAGCTAAGAAAATTGCTTCTGCTTATTCCAAGAACTTGCCTATCAACTAGACCTCAGAATATTTCTACTTATTAAATCTGCTGCTTAAATATTTATATTGTTGCAATGTCAATTTTAGTTTGTTAACTCTTGAGAATGGGCTAGTAACTGGAAACAAATGTCGAGTATGAATATAAATTTTTTAGTGAAATCAAGCCAAGTGTTTTTCTTATCTTATTTCAATAATAAAATTTTCACTTCTAACTATAAGATCTAATTTGTGTGAAATTGAATGAAATAATAATCATCATTTCAGTGGTTCAAATGAAGAATTCATGATTATGAAATTTTTCTATATGCTTCTTTTGTTCAAAGAATACTTCGAAATTTCTTGATGGAATAAGGTAATTCATTCATTTTCAATGAAAATTTTGTCATGAATTCTTCAATAAAATTATGTTCTAATCTCGAAGTCAAGAGAATCTTAAATTGATCATGGTGGATAATAAGAAATACATTTTCAAATGAACTAATTAGTTTGAACGTATTTTTTTCATATATAGGTATAATAAAAGATATTACCCTAATGAGCATACCCATATCGACCCATATAATCCTTTTCATTCGATTGTCCATTTAATTACCACAAAACTCTAATCAATAATTCAACATAAAGGAAAGTGCAACATCAGTCACCTAGTGAAAATGCATGAATACGCAGAGGGTATAAGGATATTGATTGATGTACTTTTGGTTTTAACTGTGGTAAAAATATTTTTATTCGATTCATAAAAATGTATTTTCAAGTTTATGGCTATTCATAAAAATGAACAATAAAAGAATTAATTCAATAACATTATATCGACAAGAAATTCGGTTATTGAAGATCGATTTTCATTGCCCCAAATTCTATCGGCTTTCACAATTCGATTGGAATTACTGAATGAGATATTCATTAATTTTTATTACTGTAACGGACTATTCGTGTCGGTTCTCCTGATTTATAAAGAAGGTATCTTTTAGTTATATACAAGTTTATTTACAGTAAATTATTAACAGAGATCAAATAATTAAATAGTATGATCCAACGCGCATCTGCTTCTGCTCTGGTCTCGTTTCGCTGCGTCGAGCGCACCTCCAGTGCGCAGGCAGTCCTTGGTCAGTCGAGGATGGAGCGAAGCGCAGGGATGTGCTGGATCTCTGCGTTCTTAGGTCCGCGATTCTGCTTGACGTGATTACGGGGACCGGGGTCGGTTTCGTCGCCGCCAGCTGGTCAACCTCGTTGGCCACTGCAAGCGAGTCAGCTCCCGGTCTATAGGAATTCACCGACAATCAGTACTTGTCGGACGGAACGGGAATAGATTGGTCAATACCCAATCTACGAGGGTTTCCGACAATCAGTACTTGTCGGACGGAACGGAATAGATTGGTCAATACCCAATCTACGAGGGTTTCCGACAATCAGTACTTGTCGGACGGAACGGAATAGATTGGTCAATACCCATGCTACGAGGTCTACCGACAATCAGTACTTGTCGGACGGAACGGAATAGATTGGTCAATACCCAACCTACGAGGGTTTCCGACAATCAGTACTTGTCGGACGGAACGGAATAGATTGGTCAATACCCAACCTACGAGGGTTTCCGACAATCAGTACTTGTCGGACGGAACGGAATAGATTGGTCAATACCCATACTACTAGGAATTCCGACAATCAGTACTTGTCGGACGGAACGGAATAGATTGGTCAATACCCAACCTACGAGGGTTTCCGACAATCAGTACTTGTCGGACGGAACGGAATAGATTGGTCAATACCCAACCTACGAGGGTTTCCGACAATCAGTACTTGTCGGACGGAACGGAATAGATTGGTCAATACCCAACCTACGAGGGTTTCCGACAATCAGTACTTGTCGGACGGAACGGAATAGATTGGTCAATACCCAACCTACGAGGGTTTCCGACAATCAGTACTTGTCGGACGGAACGGAATAGATTGGTCAATACCCATACTACTAGGAATTCCGACAATCAGTACTTGTCGGACGGAACGGAATAGATTGGTCAATACCCAACCTACGAGGGTTTCCGACAATCAGTACTTGTCGGACGGAACGGAATAGATTGGTCAATACCCAACCTACGAGGGTTTCCGACAATCAGTACTTGTCGGACGGAACGGAATAGATTGGTCAATACCCATACTACTAGGAATTCCGACAATCAGTACTTGTCGGACGGAACGGAATAGATTGGTCAATACCCAACCTACGAGGGTTTCCGACAATCAGTACTTGTCGGACGGAACGGAATAGATTGGTCAATACCCAACCTACGAGGGTTTCCGACAATCAGTACTTGTCGGACGGAACGGAATAGATTGGTCAATACCCATACTACTAGGAATTCCGACAATCAGTACTTGTCGGACGGAACGGAATAGATTGGTCAATACCCAACCTACGAGGGTTTCCGACAATCAGTACTGGTCGGACGGAACGGAATAGATTGGTCAATACCCAACCTACGAGGGTTTCCGACAATCAGTACTTGTCGGACGGAACGGAATAGATTGGTCAATACCCATACTACTAGGAATTCCGACAATCAGTACTTGTCGGAAGGAACGGAATAGATTGGTCAATACCCAACCTACGAGGGTTTCCGACAATCAGTACTTGTCGGACGGAACGGGAAGAGACTGGTCAATACCCATTCTCAGGAATTTGTCGGCAATCAATACTTGCCGACGGACAGGAGTTAGACTAGTCAATACCCAGTCTAAGGGAGAGAGTTCCTAGGAGTCAGTACCTCCCAAGAACTGCCTTCTGCATTCTCGGTGCTCGGGTTATATAGGCAGTGGCTTGCCCCTCCAGTGGAATAACCAGCTTGCCCCTCCATTGGAGTAACCAGCTTGCGCACCACTAACGTTGGTGCGCGAGCAACAACGTTACATTACCCATACGGAAATATATAGAAAAACGAGTGAGCAATAGAGCTGTGTTTTTTTCATATTCATTCATTTCTATATGAAATTTTAAACCTCTGAAACAAGTGGTTGTAGATGTCAGATTAATCTTGAAATAAAAAACGTGTGGCACTCTGCGACTGCCGCGGTAAAGCTATTGCATAGCATTTTTTATCAACTGATGCAATTATAATTATTTATTTATTTTTTATTTATGTAGTATTTTTTTTTTTTCTTTGATATCAATTCAAGTTTTTTTTTGATATCAATTCAAGATACACTTTTTGAGCGTGGTGACCGATAAGAAAACTAATTTTTTCTTTTATCGAATAAATGTTAATATCGTTTGAAATATTTTTATTATCTTACAATAAATGTAGATTATTCAGGAATTTTTATCATTGAAACTATAGGTTTATGGTAACTTGAATAAGAAGATATCATATATTCTCGTCCAATTTTGGATTCGGAGAAATGTAAATTGCTACCATGACTATATGTGTAGGCCATTTCTAAGTTGGCATAAGCATTAACATCGCTAACGTGTGCAATATTTATATCAATATTCGGAGTCATAATATTAGTAATATATATAGCTATTCACTGTTGTACATAGGAACACCTTTGTATACATATATACAAAGTACATGTATACTAACGGGGCGCACATGCGGTGAGTAAGTGTAGCGTTATAAAGATATGATATGAAATGAATGAATGAATGAAAATACGTTTATTCAAGATTTCTGGGGGGATGGGGTACATTTTTGTTATCTAGCTAAATATTTTATTGTGGGAAGTTATAAGGTTTTGCAACCTTCTTCAACCCTGGCTTTACTTAATTAATTCTCTAACATTTACAATATTAATAAAAATCCAAATTTTCCTATCGGGGAATGCGGCTGCGGCCGACTTTTTTGCTAATTACGTGCCATTCGGTCCAAAAAATATGATAGACACCTAAACACCTATATACTTTTTCACAAACAGCTACTTACGGATTCGTCCGATGTCGGAGTAGCTCGTCTCGATCTGTGCGAGCTTCGTACAGTCGTACTATATACATACACGTTAAGCGAACGCTCGACCGAGCTACATGGTAGGCGGAGGGGGGAGGGGGTGTTAGGTTTTATTTTCGTTACGGAATTTCTTGATTCGGTCGCCGCACTCAAAGCCCGCGATGAAAGCTATGCAATAGCTTAGAAAAAATATGAAATATCTTCTTCGTAGTAACGGCAGTTAAGAAATATAATTTATATTACCAAGAAGCACTAACCTAACATCAACTCAATTCATACACAATTTCAACCCTCTACTGACGCGATGTGAGGGTGAGCAAAATGTTACATCTATGGAAAATTATGAAATATCTACACTGAAAAGGTGGAGAATGTGGAAATAATTGATTTATCCAAATTTCAACCCTTCAATTTAACATGTGAAAGAAGTGCAGCTGCGCAAAACCCCAAAAACCATGAAAAATAATAAATACACATAAAAAATAGCATAAATTAGAGAAAACAGTTCATACCGCCAGAAAACCTATATTACCTCAATCTTACTCAAATCTGAAGGCGTGGTACACAATTCCACAAAAAAGCTGTATTTTCAGCTTCACTTATTCTCCAAAACAACAAGAAGCCTTAATTTTGGATATGTTCTTCATAATTATTTCCTCATATTTTGCTCTTTGTATGCAAAATTTACGTTAATGCACTTCTTCCTCACTCCCTTACTCAGATTTTAGAAATTTAGAAATGAATTCACACAAATTTTGATAGTTTCGTTTAACCTCGAGAACAAGCTGGTAAGGTTAATTATATACATTTCTATATATATATATATATATATATATATATATAAATATATAAATATATATATATATATATCTTAATTAAAATTAAGTGAACTAGGACATTTATTTGAAACTAATTAAACAAACCTCCTAGCGGAGCTGGTTATAAGAGTTCACGAAGCATCGAAATATCAACATCTACCCTAGACGGTAATTGTTCGAAATGTTAATTTGTTTATCACAATCGATGGAAATTGATACACAGACTGTTTCGTATCGGGGTTCATCAGTATCATCCATCCACCGAGAGTGATAACCAAACAAACATTTCAAACGGTCATACATATTTCTTCTAGTAACTCCATGACATATAAATATGACACAGCGCCACCAGTCGGAAAAAATTGAACCACATCATTCAGACAGACGTACTAGTTCTCGTTGCCGAAATGTTTTCGTCTGTCTGAATGATGTGGTTCAATTGTTTCCGACTGGTGGCGCTTTCTCTTTAGGGTGCGTTCGTGTTGGGCGCTTACACGCCTGCAACATGGTTTTCATGTGGACCTACTAGCGCTAAGAAAATTTTGTTCTTTTTGGACGTTATGAGCATTAGTTATTTCAACGTAGCGAATGTAAGAAATATGATAATAATAAATAATTTATTGGAAATTATTAACGATGATTCTGACGATAGTCAGTTCAATTTCATCGGACGTAACGGTATAAGCTTCACCAGATTTTGATTCATTTGAATGTATTGAAAAAAACTCTATTGCAGCGAGCTGCATCAGAAAAGCAGGTTTTCATAACGTAGCCAGTTTAAAAAATCTATTCATTCATTCATGATTTTTATTCCAAATCCAAAAAAAATTGATCTCTTTTGTGTAAACAATACCTACTTCTTCCCCGGGGGGTCAACCCCCAACCAATTCGTCCTAAAACCAATCTCCAAGATATCATACGAAACTACGTACCTACAAATTTTCAACCCTATTGCTACAAAATTGCGCTCTTTATCGTGTCCCTCCCCTGGGGGGTCAACCCTAACCAATTCGCACCAAAACGAATTCCATCCAATATATCATAAGAAACTATCTACTCACAAACTTTCAATCCTATTGCTTCGAAATTAGGCCTTTATCATGTGAACAAGATTTATTTCTTCCCCCTGGGGATCAACCCCCCAACCGATTCGAACCAAAACCGAACACAATTCAAGATATTTTTCGAAAATACCTACTCACAAACTTTCAACCCTATAACTACAAAATTGCGACCTTTATCGTGTGAATAAGAATTATTTCTTCCCACGGGGGGTCAATCCCCCAACCAGTTCGAAGCAAAACTAATTATATTCAAGATATCATACAAAACTACCAAGATACAAACTTTGAACCCTATTGCTACAAAATTTATTTCCCCCCTAAGGGGGTCAACCCTCCAACCAATTCGATCCAAAATCAATACTAACCAAGATATCACACGAATCTACCTATCTACAAACTTTCAACCGTATTGTTTCAAAATTGCGCCCTTTCTCTTGTAAACAAAATATAACAACCCCCAAACCAATTCGAACCAAAACCAATCCCATTAAAGATAGCATACGAAACTACCTATTTACAAACTTCCAATCCTATTGCTTCAAAATTGCCCTTTATCGTGTAAACAACGCTAAAATACATATACAAGCGTATACATACATACATATGAACATATATACGAATGTACCTGTATATATATATATATATATATATATATATATATATATATATATATATATATATATATATAGTATATATATATATGTATATATATATAATATATATGTATGTATATATTATATATATATATAAATATATATATATATATATATATATATATATATATATATATATATATATATATATATATATATATATATATACAGGGTCACTCACGGTGGATGGTAGGTTAGACGTTTACGGAGAACGGGACATGAGATCATTCTGAAAATTTGGTTTCATGGATAATTGATTTTGCTCTATCGATCTAAAATAATAGTGGCGCTGCGCCGTTGCCGCTTATACTAAAAAGTAGCAGCAACTGTGAAATTTCAAGACACCCTATATATTATTCCATTTTTTGCTTCTCTACCATTTTCCAATTGTTTTTGTATGATACTTCCCTATACCTAATTCCAGAGGTTTTCGAGAAATTTAATGATTTCCTTATTTTTTTGTGCAAAACATAGCTTCAATTAAATGTTCAGTACTAAGGTATTCAGGTTCGTAGGACGCTGAAATTTTAGGTGTAGTTTACCAAGTTCCGACGAATTAGGAATATTTAAAGGACTTTGTTCTCCATTATACAGAGTCCTCCAAAATTTGCGATTTTAACGATGAATACAAAAATAGTAAAAAGCATTTTTTCAAATGTAATACCTTGTATATTATTGAATATCTCGAAAGAAAATTGAAATCTCTTTCAAATGATATATCATGTTACTATACCTAAAAAGTCAGGTTTCCGAAATAAAAGCAAGTTTATATAAAAATAAGATTATTTAGCCATATTTTGTATTAGGTAGCTATGAAATTTCAAGAAAGATGTCATTATGCAAATTTGACAATTTGTCCAAACAATAAAACGTTCGCGCGTTCATTAACGAAAATTTGATTTGAAAACAATCAAAATGGAAGGCAATAACTATTCTCATGAAGTTTTGATGAAGTTATCTATTGTACATGGTCAATGTGACCAAATAATAGCAAGAACATGCAGAAAATCCAATGAAATGTGAACCTATTGACAATCAGTAAACGAGAGAAAATTTGTACGTTTACAAAATAATTTTATCTGGATGGGGCACCAGCTCATTGCACTGGGGAAGTAACAACTGAGTTATTCCAAATGTTCGATGATCGCTGGTTTAGACGTTTAGGACCATGGAATTGGCCTGCGAGATCACCCGACCTAACGCCAATTGATTTTTACTTGTGGGGTACTTTGAAAAGAGAAGTATGTTCTACTTGTATATTATATGTTTATTTCACTTTGGATAAGGTTGCTATAAACACACTCATTATGCCCTAGGGCGTAATGAGCTGTCGTTATGAATCATAACGCCCGCTAATTGTACGAGGAGAAATTAAGCAACTTTCATTGATTAAATACTTCATAATCCTTGTCGTATACGACTCTGGATTTCTCCGGAAATGAATTATTCGCAGCTTTGGCTGCCATTTCTATGATATTCTTGAGTTAGTTCATTTTCATTTCCATTATTTCTATAAGACTACACTAAGAAAGCAGCAATGACATCCGCTAAATATGATGACAAAAATATTCACAAACGTCAAAATATCAACAAATGACGTGCCTACTATGAGAAGGAAAATGGAAAGTATAGGAACAATGAACCGATTTTAAAATCGATTTTTCATTATAATATAATAATTTTTTCATGAAAAATAAAATCTTGTATGCACCGCGTGCGTTATATAGATCCTAACGTCCGGAGGAAACATTCGGCCCGAGGAATGATTATCTGTAGGATTAGGATCTATATAACACACTTGGTACATAAATAACTATTGAATATTATTGATAAAGTTAGTAATATTCTAAAGTTTTTAGTTATACTTAGTTTAGTGCTTTAATACTTGAGATTTTTACATATAACATCACGAAGAGTAATGTATAGCGCCCCTCCTTGTCATATGATATCACACTTTGTTGGTCCGCAGTAGCTCCCTCAACGTGTAACGCAATTTGTGGATGCCCCTGATATGAAATTATTTACTGATATTTAAAATAAAAACACTTGGCTTTAAGTTTCACAAATATATTGAATAAAAATTAACAATTACATTAGTCAACTAGTTTCGGGTTATGGGCCCATTATCAAGACTGAACAGAAAAATACTTAACAAGCTCATTTATAATATTGATTGTAGTAGAGGGGAAATTTGGTATTCAACTTGTTCATTTACGATGGGGTAATTCCTCTTAATGGCACTACTAATTTCTAAAATTTCCAACAGGTCAAGACGTTTGCCCTTTTTACCTGGGTGGAGGCATATCGTTTTCTCGAAGTCGATGAAATGGTTAAATTTTATACAATGCTCTGAGAAACCAGTGGTGTTTTTGTTAAACAAAATTGACTCTTTATGTTCTTCTACGCGAGTGTTGATTTTTCTGCCTGTTTGTCCGATATAAAAGGATGGGCATTCATTACAAAAGATTTTGTAAACACCACTGTTTTCTCCAATATTGTTCCTATCCTTGTTATTGACTAAGAGTGACTTTAAATTACGTTTATTTGTATATATATGCCTTTAATACCGTTTTGTGATAATCTGTTGATAATTTTATTACTAATTCTGAAATATAGTTTATTAAATGATATTTTTGTTCGCTTTTTTATGACTGGTGAGGGATAAATTGAATTTAGAATATTCTTATGTCGTTTTTTCTTTATCATTTGATCAATCAAGATGTCTTTATAGCCGTTATTTATTGCTAATAATTTTAAAATATTAACTTCTTTAGTGAAATTTTCTTCAGAAAGAGGAATGGCAAAAAGTCTATGTATGAATGAGTGAAATGCACTTAATTTAATTTCAATTGGTTGACTGCTATCATTGTGTATTAGCGTATCTGTGAAAGTAGGTTTTCTGTAGATATTAAATGTAAGAGCATGTTCTTTTCTAGTTATTTGGATATCTAAAAAGTTAAGGGAATGTTGTTCATTTTCTATTTCTTTTGTGAATTGAATTGAAGGGTGAAAAGAGTTAATGTATTTGAGAAAATTATCTAACTGTCTATCCGTCCCACACCATATATGAAAATTGTCATCAACATAACGCCGCCATAATAAAACATTACTAATCAGGCTGTTTGTAGATTCAAAGATTTTATTCTCTAAGTCAGACATAAAGATTTCACTGAGAAGAGGTGATAACGGTGAACCCATTGGCAAACCATCTGACTATTGATAAACTATGCCATTAAATTCAAAATAACTTTGTTTTAGACATAGAGTCGATGCCGAAATCATTTCCTGAACTATTTCGGGTGATGAAATTATTTGCAGTAAATGAAGTTGAACCAGCGCATTCGCCATTTTGTACACATAAGGATATTCATCAGTGCTGTCCATTTATGAGTACCTAATTATTATTATAATACCTCCTGCGCAACCTCCTACATATAAAAAAATCACCCAGTTTCTATTTATGGTATTAACTCTATTTATGATACATTTTAAACGCTATCTTCTATTCAAATTGAATATCCTTCTGAATAATTAACCTTTAATAATTTTATATGAGCTTTTAATTTTCTTCTAATCCAAACTTCCATTGTGCCTGAGGATGTTTCTATAGCCAGCTGATATCTCGAAATTTTGACGTCATAGAACGAGTAAACATATACCGTTGGATCGAGCGTCGAAACAATACTATCTATTTGCATGTGTGAGAATGTGTAGCTCTTTTTGTATAAATGAAGAGAATAATTTTTCATTTCAGGTAATGTAATTTTGTTCAAAACAGATAGGATCTAATTTACAATACGAAATGTTTTTTGAAGTTCACTCGTTAAGAAACCATTTTCATATTCAGCCCGCGGTATGAAAATTTTATGAGGAGTAAAACTGAGAGTTAACTTAAAGTGAAATGTTACGTTCCTTAACGCAACGTACCATGCGCCTTTCACTTCGAGACTATTAGTACACCGCCGAATATATTAGGGTATACCGGCAATAGTTGATGCATGTATAGGTATTTATATCTAGTAATACTTATATTTGTGCACGGAAAACGAAATTATAAAGTGATTGAGGTTCATAAATTATGGAAAGATATAAAAAAAAACTGATTTGAATGACAATGAAAATCGAAGAAGATTCTGAAAAACAAGTGAATGCGGTTTATTCTTTCATTATTATTATTATTAATGATTGAATTAACGAACAACTCTCCATTATTATTATTATATATATATATATATATATATATATATATATATATATATATATATATATATATATATATATATTTATATATATATATATATATATATATATATATATATATATATATATATATATATATATATATATATATATATATAGTGCAACAACTAGATAACTCGAATTTTATGCATTTTGAGTTATCCAGTTAAAGCTGCTTCAATGCAAAATCTAGATATCTAGTACGAGCAACCAAACTCGTTTAACTAGTGACCAGAAATAGATAACTCCGAAAATGCACATTTTAAAGCAAGACATCTTGAGCTATCTAGTTGTAGCACTGACATTATTGAGTTACTCGCAGGCAACTTCTTGGTCTCTATGAGATATCTAGTTGTGTACTTGAAACAACAGGTGGATTTCTGTGCTACTGAATTGGTTTTACAGTGTTTTTCAAACGGTGTTAATGCAAAAATGATGTCAATGGGTAAGAAGATTTTGGAAATTCTGCGTAGTCAATCACAAAATGTTGTATCTTTGTATCAAAGTCAACTACCTCTTAAAAAAGAAAAATATGACGACCTAATGTCTCTTTTCAAAATGAAACCTCCGGCACTCCCTAGCTTGTATGAAACATTTTATCAGAGTCTCCCATTCCAAGGAGATCAAAGTATTAGGCTTCATAACACAGAATCTTCCGAAAGTGATGACACTGATATTGATATTTGAGTCGTGTTAAGTGTTGAAATATTTTGTGTTTTAGTTGAACCATTCTTGTTCATTTTTCATTCCAATTAAAGTTTTATTTAAAAAGTGATTTGCTTTTAATTGCTAGTGGTTATAAATAGATAACTACTTTTTTTGACTAGATTTTCAGCAACAACTAGATATCTCAAGTTTTTGATCAAATTCTGCAAATATATAAAACCTGATTTTCTATAAAATTGAATATTCATAATTTGATATGCAACATATCTCTATACACATCAAATATTTTAGACTGCTTAACGGTTGTATTTTTCATAAGTTTTGAAACTTTGGAATCGATTTTCTCGAAACTATAAGTTTCAAGTAATCTATTTGTTGCACTAAGGGGACGACATATATATATATATATATATATATATATATATATATATATATATATATATATATATATATATATATATATATATATATATAATATATATATATATATATATATATATATATATATATATATATATATATACATATATATATATATATATATATATATATACAGGTTTCCCCAAATTCGATGGCCTATTAGAAGTATCTGGAGAATAAAGGAAGTTAGAGACTTGAAATTTGGGCTACACGTATAAGGAGTTATGATCTACACTTCGAAAATATTATCATCATTGCAACGTTGCCAGATCTACAAGTAACTTATGCTCACTTTGTTTTTTCAAATGGCACACCATGTATATTTTAATATTTTTGTATTCTGTGGAACATTTCAAAACTTTTTTATGGACCATATGACATACCTATATTGAGCCATTTCCAAAATAAAAATTAGTTTTTGAAAAATTTGACAACAAACATCTCCGTATTAAAAATTTATTTTTTCTCAACTATCACAGTTAGAGCCCTGAAATTTTTGGCAGGAAATCATATAAAGTTAGGTTAACATAATGAATTATGAGGGTCAAGGTATCTCATACAGGGTGTTCACAAAATAATATTCTTTGGGTAGAACATAAAAGTTAAATGTATGCATTAATTTCAAATGGGACACCGAATATTTTATAGCAGCATTCAAAGGAAAAACAAATTTCTTAACTGAAAGGATAGTATAATACCTATCTCTAGCGGTTCAAGACTCATGGGCAAAAAACTAGAAAAACTCAATTAGAACAAACATAACTTTTCATTCTAGGCCTGAGGGCTATCATGGCAACGCAAATAAATTTCACCGGTTTGCTCACGTTTAACCTCGAACTTTGGAATATGTCAGGCATTCAAAAAAAATGCTCAACTTTGACTGTTCTCATGAAAACGATTGAGTGTTTCATGTTGTTTGAATATACATATATAATCCTTTTTCTGAGATCTTGTTCATGAACATATTTTGTTTATGAGCTGCACTCGTAATTAAAAAAAGTTTATAACGCTATTCGAGTGCTTTGAGATGGTTTCTATGAATTGTGGCTTTCTATGCATTTGAACAGCTGCAAGTTGTAGCCAAGCGGAAACAAATTTGAGGATAGAATGTTCCATAGATTTGTGCTTCGGATTATGATAGATTGATGTTCTGGTTAATGAGGTATGCACGGCAAATTGGTGTGTATTATATGCATATATTGTGTCACGAGCGAACTATGTTTCTGATGGGAAACTATGTGATTATATCTGTACATTAGACAGAAGTCGTTAATATTCTCCCAAACTTCAAATGAATTGAGGTGAAATATTAACGATGGGTCGTCTGTCAGCCTCACTGCTTTTTAGTCGTAGTTTTGGGTTCGTTGCCCACTCGATCGATGAACGAGGCAGTACTGATGCGCTCTTTGACTAGGTGTGTGTTTCATTTGTGAGTGGTGCTGGCGTTGAATGACCTAACATTCTCCTTTGAAGAATAAACGGAAATTCCATGTCGTCAGGTCTCATGAAACTAGCTCCATTAGATTGTTCATTTGATAAATATAAATATATATATATATATATATATATATATATATATATATATATATATATATATATATATATATATATATATATATATGTATATATATATATATATATATATATATATATATATATATATATATATATATATATATATATATATATATATCAAGATAAACTAAACTATATGAAATTATTATCTCCTAGAACCTAGAAGGAAAAACCAACTTGTACATGAGTTGATCTCGTTGCTTTAGTCCCTTGTTTTCTTATTTGCAATATTTTAGATATATATAAATATATATAAATATATATATAAATATATATATATATATATATATATTATATATATATATATATATATTTATATATATAAATATATACCTATTAATTAATAGAGAACATTGAAAAAAGTTTAAATGGAAAATATTTTAGAGAATTCCTGGCTAATTTCATATCTTCTTTCAGATTTGATTATCTTATTCGTTTCCGAGATAAAAATGAAAACAAAAGAAATTGAAAACATTGTTTTTCCTCCATAAATAAAATACGTTGTTTTGTGTTGGTGGATTCTTCTACATTGTATAGGCACTTTTTGATTAGCATTCGATTTATGATATTTTAAACCCTGGACCATCTTCAGTTCTTCAGATTTCAATAATAACTTTTATTTTCACAAATTCTGGAAGCCCTTGAGATTGACTTCCGAATGATATGTCACTCCTTACAAAAATTTGTAGTTTCTATCAATTTATTCGAAGAAAACCAATTTAAAATATATTATCATAAATAATAAAATGACACCAAACTTTTCTGAAACTGCAGAATAATTTTTTTTGAGAAGTGATTAGTCATTATTGTTAGGAAATCTTTTTTTCAGAAGCGAAATCATGAAATACCTTCATTAAAATAACTAAGTATTAAAGGTAGGAGATACTATGCCATTCTATCTCGAAATTTAATATTCCATAAATCATACATTTCTAGGGAAGTATCAGAAGAATTTATTGAAACTTTTTATTCATTTCGGAAAGCACTGTTAGCTCAAATAAATTTAGCATGTTCCTTCATTCTGTAAATGGAACGCTAAATTTGGTATATTGAATGCAGATACACATATGCAAATATTCTGGATCAAAACGAATCTTTTTCATGAAGTGACATATCATTGGAAAGCCCACGTCAAGGTCTTCCAGAATTTGTGATGGCCGCTATTTGTGAAACAAGAATTGCTAATTAAATCTGAAAAATCAAAAGACGGCAATAGATCAACTTTGGTATAAATTGAATGCCAATAAAACAACCCTATAAATTTCCAAGTTTCCACCTACACAAATCAACGTCATTAAATTTGATTCATTCTCTAATGAAAAACGATATCGTCAATTTTTTGTTTTTCGCATTGATCTATATAACCTAATATAATTTGAAAATTATAACGACTGAAAACTGATGGAAGTATACTCGTGACTCGAACCTGAGACCGTTTCTGCTCTTAACTGTTTCCCCACCGTATAAACCACCACAGGTTGATGAAATAACAAATCTCAATGTCCACGAAATTTTATATCGATTTTCAAATTGAATCTTATAATTTTAAAAATCTCATCAAATTAAGAGATTTAAGTACTTATACATTTCCATTTAATAATATTAAAACCGAAAATATTTGTTTTCCGATCCGAGGTGTCAACCAGTTATCAGAAGTATAAAAGAATTATTTATAGGATTTGATCATTTCATTATAGTGACCAAATTGAGTATGCCTTTTTGAAGTTCACTTCACAAGAAACAATTTTCATATTTATCCCGCGGTATGAACATTTTATGAGGAGTAAAATCGAGCATTAACTTGAAGTGAAATGCTACTTTCCTTTGTGCAACGTACTATGCTCACCTTTCACTTCCAGATTATTAGTATACCATCGCATATATTAGGGTATACCGGCAATAGTTGATGCATGTATACATATCAATATCTAGTGATACATATATTTTCAACGAAGAAACGAATCTGAAGAACACGTGGATGCTGTTTATTTTATTATTTTATTTTTATTTTTTACGTCTATGTGAGAGGAAAAATTTCCCCTTTCTGTTCTTCTTTCATCGCCACACTATTTTCGGCAGGGGACGAAAACTCAACAACAAACAAGCTCTTTGTCCAGTAGGACTATATCTGGCTCTATTGTGTTATTATTATTATTATTAATTGAATTATCGAATAGCTGTCTCTTATTTGATGTATGTATGTTTGACTTATTGCATATATCTTTCATATTTTATATTATATATTATGTTATTAAAATAATTGTTAGTTCACGCCGCGTATATTAGGGTATATCGGCAACACTTGATACATGTACATATAAATATATATATATATATATATATATATATATATATATATATATATATATATATATATATATATATATATATATATATATAAATATATATATATATATATATATATATATATATATATATATATATATATATATATATGTATATATATATATATATATACATATATACAATATATATATATATATATATATATATATATATAATATATATATATATTATATATATATATATATATATAGATATATATATATATAAATATATTCTTTGAATAAGTATTAGAAATAACAGACTTGTTGATTATTAAAAATCTCGATTTAATTGAAAAGTTAACGTTTCGCCACGACCTGCATGGCTTTATCAAAATAGAAGAAAAAGTTTTGATAAAGCCATGAATGTCGTGGCGAAACGTCAACTTTTCAATAAAATCGAGTTTTTTAAGATTCAACAAGCCTGTTATTGCTAATAATTATCAAAAGATTAGAAATAGTTCACAGGCAACAACAATTCGAATAAATATATATATATATATATATATATATATATATATATATATAATATATATATATATATATATATATATATATATATTATACAAACTAGAATTTCAGAACACAAACGTAGCTTGTACCACGACCGTCACGACATCTTTGCTAGACGTGCGAGTCAGTTAAATTTGTATGATGCCTATTTTTTTAGCAAGCCGTGCGAGTAATAATACTCATAACCTCTTTTATTGATTCAATTACATCAAACGTTATTGTTATTTTCTATTTTATTGACCAATAATGAATCGTGAGAGTGATTCAGTAGAAGTTGAGGATAGTGATGATAAGGTGAGGTAAGTACAAGTGTTTATAAATTATAGTAAGATACTCTAAATATAAATATATGAGTATAATATCGGTTTTTACAGATATGGAAGTTTGAAGTGGCTAATTCATTATAATTTTTATGAATAGTTTACTATATTTTCGTTTAATGATAATCATGGATCAAACAAATACCTAAGGAAAACTTTTTACATTATTAATATCTTTCCTAACAAAAAGTGAGAACCATTGTCGCAACTTCTATGAATGAATTTGGTTAAACCATCGATTCAGTTTTTTCGAAACATTCGCAAAAACCAGACATTACTAAGATTGAATGTAGTTAGTTCATAATCAGTTCATTAATGAAATATTTTCATAAACATTTCATTAACAATCCTTTAATTTTGTTAATTTCATTGATCTAATACCTTTTTTCATTTACTTACTGTCAAATGTAGTTAATTTGTTACAAATCATAATTAAAAAATAAATGAACTTTCTCATAAATAGGATTTTTGACCAAATGGCATATATCTTGTAACAGTTATCTCATTCATTTTTTCCATTTTAATTTTGGATTTTAATATATTATCTGTAGTAAGGAGCTTATTAGGATACAATTTTGATAATTGTGGTTTTATAGTTTGTATAACTGAAAATACGAAAACTTTTGAAGAAATGTACGAAAGTCCTTAAAAAATATGATATATCGTGAATTAGCAGTTTTCAAAAAATTACAGAATGTAAAAAGTTCCGCTCTGGTAATAATTAGGAATACAAAAAAAAATAAGCAAGTCTTCGTCAATAATGTGTATCACCTTATCTTAGGGAGGAGCAAAATAATCAATCCCTCAACTCAAACTTTGAAAAATTAATTTCCCTTTTCATAAACATAACTAAGGAATTTCTATGTGTCCTTTCCATCTGATTTAATGGAACATGATGCCTTGAATTTTACTGTGGTTGAGAATTCTACGGAATTAGTCACTCATCTAACATTTATATACGTATATTAATAGAATTAACTTTTTAACTACTTTTCCATTCTTATAATAGAAATTAACTCATTGCTGAAATAAAATAAGTTTAAAAAAATCATATTTTTAATTTATATAACAACTGTTAAAATCATACTTACACTGAACTAAATCATCTGTGATTTGAAGAGCATTTAGAGTAGAAATTGAACAGAAATAAAAATTTGAATAAATTGAATGTAGCTTTCTTATCCATACTTCAATGTTTGGCATCAATTCAATCAAATGAGATCAATTAGGTTTCATGATTAAATTCCAGACGCGATTCAACTTGATGTTATAGGCCTCGCGGTAGCCCAGCGGTTAGGTGTATCGCTTGTAAACCGAGGATTGTGGGTTCCAATCCCACCTTGCTCTTGGGTGTTGTGTATGTCCGGAATTAAGTGGTTCAAAAATAAACTGTTGGGCTATGACTTAGATTCAAGCCCATTGGCCGTTCGGAACCGCCGTTAAAATGTAGGTTTCTCGAGCTTTGTTAATCAGAAGTCGGATTCACATTATGCAAACCATTTAATCCAAGAAAATCACACCTTCAATTTCGATTTTAAAATATTAAATACTGAAAGTAAGGGAATTAAACTTAATTTTTTAGAATCATTACAGATAAATAAATACAAGCATTTCGGTCTCCTATTGAATAGCCAAATCGATCATACTTCAAGCCCCCTTCTTAATCTTTTCAAAATTACCGAACTACCTGACTAGCATGTCAGAATTGGTTTTTCCTTTTCTACTAATTATTTGTAACCCCTTCTACATAATTTGTCATTTCTTGTTTTCGATATAACAGAGAAATAGTTAGTTTGCCATTAGCATCTGAAGAAGGTGAATTTATTTATTATAATAAATGTGTAAATTGTTATTTTCAACCATTGTTTTAATATGTTTATTAATTTACACCAAGTATGGGCCCAATCAATCCAAAATATATATATATATATATATATATATATATATATATATATATATATATATATATATATATATATATATATATATATATATATATATATATTATACATGAAACAGCAACCTTACCGCTTATATGTGCTTTGATTTTAGAGTGAAGTTCATTTATTTATATGTAGTGACACTTATATTTGTGCACAATGAGCACAATTATTAAGTGATTGAAGTTGATAAAATATTGAAAGTTAAAAAAACTGACGCAGGACTGGAATAAATTCCAGTCGTGCGTCGTAGCTGACACACACAATTTTTTATTTTTATGAAAATATGTTTTGTTTGTACATTTGTCAGCAAATTGAATTTTTAATTTCGAAAATTCTCTCAGATCGATTTCATATTTGCCTAACACACGCACGATATTTTCACCATTTTAACAATATATCTTCCAATCAACTGAAACGATTCAAGCTAAATGGACTCCGAATAAATATAACATTTTAGAATTCAGATTACCTCCGTCTATGTTATCGTACCTCCTTTTATACCATTTGCACAAATCTTGAAATTAAATTTATGTAAACCGAATCTAAACTGAAATTAAATCAGTTTATTTCTCATGCGGAAACAGTTTTACTCAAGATCAGGCAAATGAATACAAACAGCAAATAACATAGCCATCAGATAAACGCTTTTCCAGTTAGGCATTCGAACTTCCTGATAAAGGTTACATTTATATGCGTTCTTAAACCACAAAGGCTCTATCTAAGTTGACCATTAGATTTCATGTGATTACATACACTATAACTCTTGATAATTCTCATTCCACATACTACCATGCAACGATAACGTGAAAACAGATTAATTCGGAGTGATTGTGGTATGTATTCGAAATTCATCACAGGCAAATAATTTCTGAATCCAAATTGAGTTCTAAAATTGAACTTACAGAATAATACTGTAACGACATCATTTTCACTCGGAATAAAATACTTGATGAAATATATATTCAGCTTTCATTTTATATATCCACAATAATTTTTAGAGACTGAGATGAAAGAACCTTTCGTTCACGCATTTTTGTTCTTCAAGATAAAAATTTGAGATTAGGAAGACATACTATATAATTTTTTTAAAATTTTTTTGCGTACTCAAAACAATTGTGTCATCCAGTTTTGGGGGTCCGATATGTACAATATACTGTACAGGCTGTCCTATTTTCGATGTCCTTACGGAGGATACAGGGCGAAGTTGAAAATATTACATTCTGGCCCCCCTCCTGTATCACAGCTGTCTTTGAACTTATAGAAAAAGTAAAAACTGTTTTTTATACACCTTTTTACGTAGAATCCAGTGGCGTAGTCAGATTTTTGAAATGAGCTGTCATTGTTTAGGTATAACCCAATGTTATAATTTTTTGAATGAAACACTCTGTATATTTTGCCATATTCAAAACACAAATGCTTTGCGCTTTTCAAAAATATATAATACTCATATAATATTCTAAGTATTTGCTTTGTATTTGGATAATTTTCATTTTTTTATGGCAAGTCAAGACAAATATCACTTTAATAGATCGTTCGGCGCAATAAACAAAAATATCACTTCCAGATGTATAGCGTAAAATGAAAAGTTTTCATTAAAAAAAAATTGTTTCATATACGTTATTAAACAATTTGACAAATAATAAATTTAAACTAATGGAACACTATTTATGGAATATATACGCTCTGGACCTAATTAGTAGGTGGCTATGAAAAGCCTAGGCCAGAAAGGTATAGAAAAAAAATGCCGAAAATGATGAAATTAGTGTCCTCGCAAAGGTAGAAGAGAACAAAAATACTTGCAGAGAAATTGATGATTCGGTTGGCATTCCAAGGGTTTCGAAGATATTGAAAAAAAAAAAAATATATATATATATATATATATATATATATATATATATATATATATTTATATATATATATATATTTATATATATATATATATATATATATACCCCCTACATATCCCAAGCTATACATTATCTGCACCCAGGTGAAACTGAGAAGTGTATTGAGTTTTGTAGGTGGTATATTGTCCGATGAAAGCCATATAAGTAGCGCTGGCATTTTTAATCGAAATAATCATCGTTATTGGTCAAATGAAAATAAGCACGTTACGGTGGTTTGTCAAAAACAAGGCAGATTCGGCTTTAATGTATCTTGTTTCGTTTTTGGAGGAAGATAAGCGCCTACCACATTTTCGACGGTAACTTGAATCACCAAAGATATTTGGAAATTTTGGATAATTTTCTTTCTGAACTACTTGACAAAATTCCGTTGGCTCAATATAGAAAAGGTTTATCCTAATGAAATATTCCAAAACCAGTGGATTGGTAATAATGGTCCCATTAACTGGCAACCAAGGTCCCCTGACTTATCTATATTAGATTTCTTCATATGGGGCTACATAAAAAATAAAATGAACGAGAGAAGTTTTCGAATACTTAGGTATAAAACTTTTGTTTTAACTGTGGTCGATTGGCGCTATCCTCAGAAAATGTGTCTTCAACAGAATGGGCAGTAATTTGAACAATATTTACAAAAAATTTTCAACAGAAAAATAATAGAACTTTGTTTTGTAGCAGTATTACATATAATTTTCTATTTTTGTTATAATCATTACTAAATGTATCTCTGTTTAGTAACTTATATTGAATAATATTTTTTCAATGAATACTTTTCATTCTAACCTATATAAATGGAAGTGATATTTTTGTTTACTGCGCCGAACGATCTATCAAAGTGACATTTGTCTTGCCATAAAAAAAAGAAAATTATCTAAATACAGGGCTAATACTTGAAATTTTATATAAGTATTATATATTTTTGAAAAGCGTAAAGCATTTGTGTTTTGAAAATGGAAAAATATACAGAGTGTTACCTAAACAATGACAGCTCATTTCAAAAATCTGACTACGCTACTGGATTCTACGTGAAAAAGTGTATAAAAAACAGTTTTTGTTTTTTCTATAAGTTAAAAGACAGCTGTGATACAGGATGCGGGCCAAAATGCAATATTTTCAACTTCGCCCTGTATCTCAAAAACGAAGCAAGCTATGAAAATTTTGTTTACGTTATCGTGAGATTCACAAAAAAGCCAACGTTCGCGAAAACCGCAAATCTCTATCTTCAAAAATAAGCGAGTTACCCCGTAAGAACTTCGAAAATGGGACAGCCTGTACATTGTGAGCAGACGGTATTTATGACCATATATTGCACATTGTGAATAAGTGGTAGTGTATTTGCGATTTTGTAAAAAAATACAATTGAAAAACAACATAAGGTTACAACTGGTCATTTATTTGTCTGATATAACAAAAACCAATTTTGTTCTTTTGAAATGCATAATTGTATATTGCTCTTACTACAAACAAAATTCGTCCTAGATGTACCTACATTCAGGGAATTTGCATCTGGATGAATTATTTCATCTTAGCTGGTGAATGACCAACCGCATCTAGCCGTACTTCCGCTAATGGCCTAGTCCTAGTTTATATATTTTTATGTCATTGCTTACTTGTACGTTCTCATCTCCCCTCCCCACCCATAGTCGTCATCGTCTTCATCACAAAGTCCTTCAATATCTGATAGGCCCTCCTCAATTAGTTTTAATTGTTGTTCTTCAGTTAACGGCACTTTTTCACTCATTTTTTAATTCGTACTACTATGAAATGAATCTAATATAACAAAATCTCTGAATAGCGTGGAGTTTTCTACCATACCTGTCGATTTCCGTTTACCCACAATGTACAATATATTGTACAGTAATATTTACTCCAATATAGAAAAAAAAACTAAATTGTCAGCAAATTCATCATGAAAATAACAAATATACATATCGGTTATTACGAAAATAAATATTGCAGACATGTCACAACATGTTTTAAAGTTTGAAGCGCCACCTCATTCCAACTTTCTGAAACAACCGCTACAACTCAGTAACACGTACCATAAATAAAATTTTTTTGCGTGAACTACTCAACGCTAGATGAAGGAAACAGTTCAAAATAATAATAAGGATATATACAGAATACTGCACTTTGCGAGTAAAGTGGATACAAGCATACTACAAATTCGTTAGGATTTACGTAAAGATATGTACAATATATTGTACACCGTGAGCGAAAGTGTTAAAATAGAGTTTAAAATACTTTCAAGTACTTAATTTTTCTTTTTCAGATCTCAGATGAATAATTTCAACTTTGTTCAGAAGTGCGCAATAAAAAACAGACAACATATTCAAATTAGATATTGTGTTTTTCATTCGTTCTCAAGGTTTTCTGAATATTCACACAAATAGACAGACGCTTATAGAGGAAATACAAACTAGGCCTACAGATCAGTAATTTTTGATCACAGGAATAGTTAAACTAAACGATATTTTCAGATCAAAAATTATACTTTGCATGAATTTTTTTTTGCGAAGACCCAGATGAATCCCGGATACTTTTTATAAACTTCGGCATTCAATCACTAGTTTATAGATACTAATGAAGTTCAAGTTCAAGTTCACACTCCTTGACGTTGTTGCATACGCCGTAGCAGAAGCGCCGACTTATAAAAAATATTCTAAATTTCAGATGAAATATAGGAAGTTTTGATCAACATTAGAACCTCGAAAACTCTACACTCCGGGAAAATCGACAAGCTTGACCATTTTTGGCTTTGAAGAACGAAACAACACATAAACACACACGGTATTTTCGTAAAAATCTAAGTTGAATTACAGTATTGATTATGCTTTTAAACTATTACAGAGCAGTGAATATATAGCTCTGAAAAGACTGAAATGATATTTTAATGAAACCTAAACTATCTTTAAATGAATAAAACATAAAATATCGCTGTCGTATAGTAATAGCACTTTGATTAATAAGTAAAATAGCTAATTTGAGCTTACTTTGGATAAGGCTTAGCGTTCATCAAATAAAAACAATATTTCAAAGTAAATGTTTCGAAAATATTTAAGTATCATGAAATATGAATAAAAAATATGTAAGTATCTGAAAATAAATAATACAGTTCTATAGTAATATAGTAATACATTACCAAAATAGTGGTAAAATTTCGAAACTGAAAATTTAACATTCTGTATGTAGGTATTCAATTCTCTATTTCATGGAGTTTTTTAATATTACTCTATTACTAAATTAGTAAATGCCAAAACCATTTTGTGATTTTACAAGTATGATATAACTTATGGTTTTCTTAAATTATTGACGGCCCCCCCCAAACAAATTTTTGAGGAGGCTCGGGCCCCCTCAGGCCCCATAGAGTCGGCGCCACTGCATCTTAGTGTAGTTGCATGTCTCTTTGAATTGCTGACTAAGGCACTCGCTTACCCCTCATACCAGTTCTCTTACACTAAATCTCTATAGAGTCGTATAACGTATGGGACAAGTCCGACCAGAATAACTAATTTTCTTAGAACCGTTCAACCAAGATGGCCTCATAACTCGCAGCAGGATTATAGGACAACATATGAAAAACATTTATAAGAGAGCTCTGAGTAGTTCTAAGGTGTGGAGTAGCCATAAATGTAGGTTTTTGGCACCTATCGCCCAACCAACTGACCTGGACAAGCTGAACAATTTCCGCCCATCTAGTGGATATGACCGATCTGATGGTTCCACACGCCATGATGGTGCGGCCTGTATTGTCGAGAGGTGGTAAAATTCGCTAACCTCAAAGAAGACGCACTAGGCGTCTAGGCTATCTGAAAATGTAGCCTAGCGCCCCATGCAGCGCCAATATTGGCAGGGCGTGTGATCGCGATATAATCAAACGCCCATAGGCATGTCACTCCATTTTCCGTGTAATGGCACCTTTCACGATACATTTCTTCCAATATATGGAAAAAATCTTGCAACATAGAATATAAACCCTTTTGAGGACTATTCTGCTCCGGGAAACATTCGTAATAACAAGTTTGGCACATCCTTACAAAGGTCTTGCAAAGACCTTTGTGAGGGTAAACGGTGAAAGGTGTCATATTATAAATATTGGCTGCTTCTAGAAGCAGTATAGGTCGTATGAGTAAATTTTGTTATATTTTGGAAAACAAGGAACTTTTCGCTGAAGCTGAAATTTAAGTTTTAAAGATAAGGTAAGTCTCTCAAAATTTTCAACAAAAACTAACTACTAATCCCAGTAGTTATTTTCCTATTTTCGAAACTATTTGAATTATATTTATTATGAGAAAATAATATCTAATCGATAATTCTATAAGAACGAACTATATATATATATATATATATATATATATATATATATATATATATATATATATATATATATATATATATATATATATATATATATATATATATATATATATATATATATATATATATATATATTTATATATATATAAATATATATATATATATATATATATATATATATATATATATATATATATATATATATATATATATATATATATATATATATATATATTTATATTCATTTTTAGTTGAGGATATTTGTCGTTACTCAATAATTTATTTTTCGTTTCCATAAATAGATAATCACCAAATCCTTCATATGCTGCCGAATGAATTCAAATAGAATTATTTAGTCATTGGAAATTTTCGAACTCAATCATAAAACAAACGGTAATATCTTGCTGAACGTTCGTATTGACCTGATTTATTCCCATGCATTTTATATATTCAAACCATAATATATTCCAAGAAGTTTCAAATTATAAAGTTGAAAATTCCACTTTAATAACCTACCCTTAATTTATATTCTTCGAAGGCCATTATTGCTAATACCCTCGCCCTAATTTTCAATAGTACATGAATAACATACGAACGTTCTTATTCGGTTCTAAACTCAATATGCCCCATGTTGGTTGTAAGAACAAAACTGCACTAGTTGTATATATTTATAACTATTTTATTATGGTAAACATAGTAGAATCAAATTCTGTTTTTGTCGGAAAATCTGTAGATGTACAGATGTACGAATAGATAGGATAATTCGTATGCGTACGTGTTGTATATTATTTAAGTCAGTCTTGAAACAGGAATCAATGCTTGAAATATGATTGTATAATTATTTATTTTTCACTTGTATATTATTTGTTGATTTCACCTTAGATACGGTTGCTATAAATACACTCATTATGCCCTAGGCCCTAGGGCCTAGGGCGTAATGAGCGAGCATAATTGATCATAACGCCCGCTCATTGTTCGAGGAGAAATGAAGCAACTTCCAATGATTAAATACTTCATAATCCTTGTCGTATACGACTCTGGATTTCTCCGGCAATGAATTATTCGCAGCTTTGGATGCATTTTCTATGATATTCTTGGATAAATTCATTTCCATTTCCATTATTTCTATAAGACTACACAATGAAAGCAGCAATGACATTCACTAAATATAATGACAAAAATATTCACAAACGTCAAAATATCAACAAATAACATACCTACTATGAGAAGGAAAATGGAAAGTACAGGAGCAATGAACCGATTGTAAAATCGATGTTTCATTATAATTATATAATTTTTTCGTGAAAAATTAAATCTTTTATGCACCACGTGCGTTACTAGATCCTAACGCCCATCGAGCGTTAGGATCTATATAACGCACTTGGTACATAAATAACTATTGAGTATCCTCATGCCAATTATATTTTTTGCATTTGGAAAGATGGCTATGTTCATGAAATAAAACATCAATGTCTGTGTGAATGAAGTAGACATATATTTCGAGACTGAATGAACGTGTCCATAAAACACCATTTGCTTCTAACGATGGTAGCCCAGTTGAAAAATTGACAGCAGGGTCAAGTTTTCTAAATAATTCGACACGATTTTAATACAAAAATATCTGCAAGTAGATTGAGAAAACATGAAAGAGACCAACACATTAGTCTTTCGTCGTGTCAAGAGAAAAACGTTTGCATAAAATGAAGGCTTTATTCATCCATGACATTTAATTTAAGAGAGAAAAGCTATTTGGTACTATACCATGAAAGGAGTTGCTTTCAGTTCGGAGTACAAAGCCGAAGACAAAGTAATTAATGAGAATATGACGTAGTGACGCCAACCTTTCTCATTTTTTAGCTTCGCATAATAACTTTTCCTTGAACAAGTGACCACGGGTGCTGAAGTGGTTGGCAAATATTACAAATAGATTAGAAGATCTAAGTACACGTTTGTATAAAAATATCGTAAAAATACTTAGTAACTATACTTATACAAAATATTTTCCGATAAAGGGAACATGCTTGGAAAGCACAACTACGGAAATGAAGAAACGAGAAATTATCTATAATATGGAATAGACTAACGCAGGTTTTTTTACTATTTGAAAAATAGTATTAGTCCAACAGTTGTCAGGGCAGATGACATTATATTTCAAATTCATATTCACTATAAGTAATTCAATTTCTTTAAATTGAAACAATTTATACCGGAATATAAGGATTTTCTTGTTCATGATGTGTGAAATTTGAGTTAAAAATAAATGAAGCACTATTATTCATGTCATACAACATGAAACAGAGTAACAGTGTCAATATTATTTCTGAAATTTCACAAATAATTATTATTAACGAAAAATAATATTGTAATCATATTTATTGCTTCTCTACCAAAAAAAATCTTTTTTCGATTGATTAGATACCTTTTTTTTGTAAAAGAATTGTATTAATCTACAACAATTATTATCACAAAAATACTTTGAAAAATATAAAACATGCGATTGCTATTTCGGTCACTAGACTATCATTCATACATAATTATAGATTTGACGCTTACAGGTGGGACAGAATTATTGCAGGTAACTTACCTAAATAGACAAGAGGAACATATTTCAAAAGGGGCTAATCGAAGGGAATTTCTCAAATTGGTACAATTGAATGTTCTTAGCAAAATCATTATTGTTTGAACACAATAAATATAGGAGAATATATCAAGTCAATCTGGCCGTTCATCAAAATATCACATTTTGCAATATGATTGTGTTTAAAAATTTTCAATCATTCCGGGTAAGTTAGTTTGGTCCTTTTCATTAATTCTTGCATAATTTGGAAGTTATCTATTTATGCAAACAGGTGGTACATTTCACGGCAATGATTTGAAACCGTTGAAACCATTTTATTTTTCAAAAAAGTTAGTTGGTGGTTGATTATTACAGAAATGATTGACATATTCATATGAAACACCTACTTAACAAAAATCACAGATTTAATCGAGATTCATTACATAGAATGAACGATATACTATGAACAAATAGCCTAGGCAGTCATTTTACTACTTTGCTACCTACTTGAACAAATAACTTTTAGTGATAAATGAAATACAAACTGAAATTCTATAAATCTAATCAATAACCTAATACGTTTGGATACAATGTTTTTTTCGTATAGCAAGATCTGTACAGGGTGGGCAAATTCTGATATTTGCATAGGGTATATTGGTAACTATAGAGGATTCAAAATAATGGATGGGGCATTTTCGATCCCTTTTTTTTCAGAGACAATATCACTGGCTAACACTAAAATTTGCTATGGTCTTTTATTTTCGAGTTATGAACAAAAGTTTGATTTTTCCACTGTTAGACTAGTCTAAATTTCAAGGTTGTTTGTGAAGGTACGAGATAATAAGTTTCATATTCTTAAGGAACTTTTTTCTGTTTAATCCAGTGGTGTCGAGAAAATTTGAAAAAAAAATGTCATTTCGAGTTATGGCGTGAAGATGTATTTTTTTTTAATGGGAATCATAGTTGGCTGTGGTTTGGTTAGAAAAAATTTTTTTTCTCTTTCTTACGATGTCTCATATGTCGCATCGTTTTTGATGTGTGAGTCTGAACAAATAATGTTTCACTATATCAGTTTTTGCGTTTTTTATACGTATTCCAATTAGGCGGGGACAGAGTTTGTCCATTTCTTTTCGTCATAATATCAATTAACTGATTCAATCGTAAAAGTGAGGATATTGTTCGAAAATTACGCGAAATATGTTATGTTAGAAAACATTATTCAAAGTGAAAACAGTTTTGATATTGCATCTGATAAATATTCCAATCGCTATCCAGAAAGAAAACAACCTAATGAAGCTTTTTACAAGAGTTTAAAAATTATTATTAAACATTTTCAATGTTGTAGTTTTTTTTGTTTGTTTATCTAATGATCCGCAATTAATAAGAAATTCTTTTAATCTCTCGAAAATAGCTTTATAAGGTTGTCGTCTTTCTGAATAGTGATTGAAATAAAGCTCATATGCAATATCACAACGGTTATTTTACTTTGAATAAAGCTTTCTAATATATTATATTCCTCGTAATTTTCGTAGAACATCCTGACTTTTGCGATCAAATCAGCTAATTGATATTGTGACAGATAGAAATGGGCAAACTCTGTCATATATGATACCCTCCTACTTGGAATACGTATAAAAATCGCATAAATGTAGTAAAATATTATTTTTGCAATTAAATACTTACACATCAAAAGTGACCCGACATGTGATACATCGTTATAAAGGGCGAAAAAAATCCGTTCCATAACTCGAAATTGCAGGTTTAGGTTCAAATTTTCTTGACTCCTCTGGATTATACAGAAAAAAGTGCCTTGAGAATTTGAAAGTTATTATCTCCTAACTTCACAAACGACCATGACATTCACACTTATCTAAAAGTGAAAAAATCGAACTTTTGTTTATGATTCGAAAACAAAAGACTAAGCAAATTTTGCCAGTGATTTTTTTCAGAAATAAAGATGGATAAAGCGCCCCCCATTTTTTGTATCTCCTTTTAGTTACCGAGATACCGTTTACAAACATCAAATTTTCCCCTAGTCGACGAACAACTAGAGTTTTTTGTATCTGTGCATGTTGTATAATGTTCTAGCATTGAAAATGGACTCAATGCCTGAAGTAAAGTAAGGTATTTTTTTGCAAAACCTCAAGTAGCATATTATTCTGAAATATGAAAAGATGTTTATGTTCATGAAATGAAACATCAAAGTCTGCATGAACGTGGCCATAAAACATCCTTTGCTTTGAACTTAGGTAGCACAGTTGAAAAATTCAATCGCAGTGTCGAGTGTTTCACAAAATTTTATGACAAAAATGTTTGCGTATATATAGAGAAAAATCCAACATGTTTTTTTTGTGACCCGAAAATCAAATGCTTACATAAAAAGAAGGCGTCATTCATGCATAACATTTCATTTGGGAAAGAAAAGCTTTTTGGAACTATATCATGAGTGGGAGCTGCTTTCAGTTCTGAATACAATGATGAAGACAAAGTAATTAATGGGAATATGGCGTATCGTGTCAGTGATATCAACCTTACTCATTTTCAGTATTACTTCGCTCACCTCGCTATAATAACTTTCCTTTGAAAGAGCGCTGAAGTGGTGGCAGATTTGTCGGATGGATTACAAGTTCTATGTGAGTACTAAACACGACTGTATTAAACTGTCATGTACATATTTTGTAACCATATTTGTACAAAATATTTTGCCAATAAGTGGAAGTTTTAAAATATAAGTTAATCGATCTTATAATATGAGAAAAACTATCACCTCAATTTGTACTTGGAATAAAAGGACATTAATCAGATACAAATAGTAAGTCCCTATTCTTTATAACTAAACATATTAAAGTGGGTCGAAACTAGTCATACTTATTTCAGTTAGATCATCATTCTTTTCATATTCATTAATTTTTCTTATTTATTAACTTTCTCCAAGTTTCATTTTCCTCAACACAAATAATTTTTCTAAGGAAATGAAAAAATTCTTAGACTTCTGATATGTTTAACCATAAAATCGAATATTCACATCATGATACCTACATTACGTCTTGTGAAGTCTCCACTAATTGAGTAAATACCCTTGAACATATCAATGAATGAATATGGAGAATTAGTAAATCCACATAATATATCGAAAATATCATCTATTTTGTAAAAGAAAATATACAAATATTTGAAATATTCAAAAAAATTTAATACGTCGATTTCAGTGCAGAATATCTATAAACTGAAATAAAATATCTATTTCTCTTTAAATTTGCCTGCTCTTATGCAGATTGTTCTGCGGGATAACTCAAATCTCTTTATTTCTAAACCCTGTAAATTATTATAAAGCTAACAACTTTGGGGTGCGAGATATACTTCTGAAGATTATTATTAACAAATTATATTTGTACGAAAAATAAATTAGATATACAATTTACATTGTTATCTTGTATACTCTCATCAGTATAAAAAGCACGTCGAATACTATTTATTCACATTCTCTAAAAGTGGAACCAAATTCGAGCAAGACGTGAAAAGGGCTGATAAACTCTATAATGATTAAGACATAGTTATATTGGAGCGATTTTTTTCAATTATATATTTCTCGCTAGAATGAATCCACCTAGGACAGAAATCATAAATCAGTAACTAAGTCAACCTGCAATGTACATTTTTCATTGATTGGTGGTTATTATTCAATATATGTGCATAAACTGAATTATATTGATTTAAAGGTACAAAAGAGCTTACAAATACTTCTTTATACATAGTATCATATGAGACAAAATAAGTTCCATAAAGAAATATAGATCAAATAAAATATAGATCCATGAAAAAATGAAATACTCTTCAATATATATCCTTCAGAATATAGAATATTCTATAATATAGAACAATGGAATCATAGAAGAATGAAAAGAAATGAATCCCGATCTGTGATAAGAATAGATCCACTTATACCCGATTATTATTGTTATTCTGAGCGACACCTCTGAAAATAATGAGATGTAAAAATTTCTTCATTCTATTTTTAATTAGTTCTAATATGGTAGATTTGAGTGACTTCCCTATATTTGGTATCTCCATGATTTTATTGGACTATTATAGTTTTCACTTTATTCGATTGAAGGAGTTAGCTGTGCTCTCAAAATATTAATAGGCTTTATCATATTTTCAGCAATGGTTGCCTCAATTTGAACGGAATCTCTCAAATAAAAGATGAAGGTCTGAACTATTTTACTTCCAGAAATTGATAATGAAAAGCTGTTTATATCCTATATTACTAACATATCAATTTAGTATAACCTACCTATTTATAACTCAATTAAACTTTTAAATGAATTAAATTATTGTATAATAATGCTCGGACAGAATTCTTGGAAACTCCTATGAAAAGATTATTTAATCGTTTCGTTCATAGTTGATAATTTGTTGCAAATTACAAGTACCTAGATGAACAGCTATATTCTTCTGAATTGTGGAGTCATCTGCACATAAATTCTAATAATTACCAGAACGTAAACTTCAGTTTAAACGTTTATTTCAATCTATATGAATATGAGAATGCGAAGCGCTTTCGGCAATATGTCATCTTGAGCAGCTTTCTTGCAAAAGAAAACTACAATATTCCTGAGAACGTACTGTCAAATTTCATAAATTTATGTTATGATCCATAATGCCCGCTCATTACGCCCTAGAGCATGATGAGTGTATTTATAGCAACCGTATCTAAGGTAAAATCAACAAATAATATACAAGTGAAAAATAAACAATTTTTATATTCGACAGGACATTTTCTGACATATTCCAATTATTCAGAAAGACAAAAATTTATATTTATTCAGATTAAGATAAATTTTCATTTATCATTTATACCAACTTATAATGGGTGATTCATTTAGAGGTACTTTTTGTGGTGGCGATCTAATGTCAAATCACGAATGCATCGACGTATGCGTTCAAAATATAAAGGTCAGGAATTGTTCTTTTGTGTAAAAATGAAGAATAAAAAATAAAATTAATTATTTTGTTTGGTTTTTATTTTTGAAAAAAATACCTCCCAATGAATTACCCATTATAATCAAAAACAATTCACCTCCTGAAAATTTGATTTAATCTTAATTTTTTAATTTTCAAGGACGTGCTTAATTCTGCTTGATAAAGAAAATGATTCCAGAAGAAAAGTCAATGGTAAATCAAGTTTTATTCAATAAATTCATATATTGTTACATATAATGTAATAATATTTTGTTATGTTTAACTGGACCTATCAAAAAATTGAAAATTATTCAAAATTCCCATTTTATCCAGATATCAAATTCATCACAGAAATGGAACATGAGATCTATAGAAGATGGACTTGAACATACGCACTCTAGGTGGATAAACATGATATTTCAATTCATCATCGACCATCCCGTACAGAAATAGTAATCCATAATGATACAGATTATCGAATATCTATCTATGACGATTAATAACTGAATATCATTGAGTAGATCGCAGTTACGGTTACCATTCATCCGTTATTAATATTATCAAAGAGACGAAAGAAGTACAAAAACTGTATCGCAGCGAGCTGCATTAGAAGAGCAGGTTTTCATAACGTACCCAGTTTAAAAAATATATTCAATAAATTATGACTTCTTTTCCAAATTGAAAAAAAATGCGCCCTCTAATGTGTGAACAATATTTATTTCCTCCCCGGGGGATCAACCCCCCAACCAATTCGTACCAAAACCAATAACATCCAAGGTATCATACGAAACTACGTAGTTACAAACTTTCAACCCTATTTCTATGAAATTGCGCCCTTTATCGTGTGAACAAGATTTATTTCCTCCTGCGGGGGGTCAACCCTCCAACCAATTCATATAGAAATAAATACCATCTAAGATATAGTACGAAGCTACCTACCTACAAAGTTCCAACCCTATGGTACCAAAATTGCGCCTTCTATCGTGTAAACAAGACTTATTTCCCAACCAATTCGCATTAAATCCTATCCCATTCAATATATTATACGAAACTACCTACCCACAAACTTTCAATCCTATTGCTCCAAAATTCCGCCCGTTATCATGTAATCAAGATTTATTTCTTCCCACAGGGGATCAACTCCCCAACCAATTCGAACCAAAAACAATTCCTTCTAAGATATCATGCGAAAACTACCTATTTACAAACTTTCATTTCTATTGCTTCAAAATTGCGACCGTTATCGTGTAAACAAGATTTATTTTCCCCAGGGGGTCAATCCCTCAACCAACTCGAACCAAAAACAATATCATCGAAGATATCATTCAAAACTACCTATTTACAAACTTTCAATCCTATCGCTTCAAAATTGCGACCGTTATAGTGTAAACAACGCTAAAATACATGAGCACATACATAAGAACATATATATATATATATATATATATATATATATATATATATATATATATATATATATATATATATATATATATATATATATATATATATATATATATATATATATATATATATATATGTGGAGCTCGCGCGCAAAAGCCGCTAAATCCCCTAAGTCAAAGTTGTGGAAAATCGCAAAAAACATATTGCAATTAATAAAATATGGTTAACGTTTTACTGTTTTTTCCTTCCTATTCTGCTGATTGTTAAGGACTTTTTTTGAAAATTTTTGCGGTTTTTTTTTAAAACCTCTCTTATTAATAAATTTTTTTTTCTGGATTAAGCGGGTTTTGGTTCAAATATGGAGTTAAATAGGAAAGTTTTTTTGAATAAGCAGTTTTTGGTTCCAATTTACAAAAAATTAACATAAATGCTTTTATATGTATGAAAAAAAAATTTCCCGAAGATTTTTTTTTTCTCGGGTATGCCCCTTTGACTTTCAAGTCTTCTTTCTTTCAAGTCAGATTGGAGAATCCCTCTAGACTGTGGTTTTGTTAAGGTCGTATATTTTTCCGTACCAGTTCAGAACCTGAAGTACTGAAAGCCACACACTTTCGACTTTTTCTTCCAGAGCCTTGATGTTGTATATTTTCCAGCAATTTTTTTCGCCACTGTCGAGTAACTTGACAAGCTCCAAGCAAGTAGATAGCCTCATTATCGCTTTTTAATGGTAGAAGTTGATGCTTTTTAAGGTCTTTCTCTACGCGACCAAACACTCGGTCGGCCGGTAAGAACGAGTGACCACGGACCGGGTATGTTATTATAATTTCTATTATAGCTGAAGGAGCTTTGAATTTCAACCAATAATACAAAGTGTGGATGAAGTAGGAGTTTCGATTTTGTCCACCGCAACCATCACAGAATAATCTCAGTGTATGAATGTTTGTGAGTGTAAGGCTGTTTAAATGATGGAATAAAGCAGATCCAATTTCTTCAGCACCTCGCCCGGCTTGGTCTTCAGCCCATAAATAAAATGTAGGACTTTTAGCTTTTATATCAACACAACAGAAGTTGAACAAGCTAACTTGGTGTGAATACACCAGAACCCCCATCATCAATGGGGGTTCTGGGCAAAGACTGCACCTGTTGCAGTTCGAAGAAGAAAGTGTATGAGTTATGAGGGGTAAGTCTCATGGATTCGTAAAATGCACTGGTACTTTTCTTATGCATTGGTAACTCCAGGACGATATTTCTGCTTGCTTCTTCATCCCGTTCCTTACTTTTCAGATATTTCAGTCTCATGCACTGCGCACAACAGTCTGAAGAAGGACTGCTAAACCCTATATTATACTCATTTATAAAAATGTTTCTAAACATATCAAATTTTGTAGTCTTCAATTCTGGTGCACATTGTTCTATATAGAGGTCAAATAATTTTCTCATGTTTTGGCTACATTCAAGGTAGACTTTTTTTCTTCTATAATAATGACTTTCCTTAGAAGGTAGTCCATCCAGAAATTATCTTATATTTTGCTTTTTGTCGGTGTGCTTCTCGGACATTCTGTCACCAGATTTTGTGGCCGAGTAATCAGTCTATCTCTTTCTCAATATAAAAGAGAGAAAGAGATAAACTGATTACCAGTTAACATTATTTCGTTACCCAGTTATCCCCAAAACTTGTCTATCAATAAAAAAACCGTTAAAAAATAATGGGGATTTAGCGGACCTCGATACCAAAATTGGATTTAGCGCGGTATGCTCCAAAGTCGCATATTTGACAGCTATTTTGAAAGGGATTTAACGGGGTTTGTTCTGTAAGTGAAGTGTTTTATTGTAGGTATCATTGAGTAGTATAGGAATCTGTAAAAATGTAAAAAATGTCTAAAAATGGATTTAGCGGTGTTTGCGCGCGAGCTCCACACATATATATATATATATATATATATATATATATATATATATATATATATATATATATATATATATATATATATATATATATATACATATATATATATATATATATATTTATATATACATATATATATATATATATATATATATATATATATATATATATATATAGATATATATATATATATATAGAGAGAGAGAGAGAGAGAGAGAGATATGAAATTGAGTTTTTGGTGCCAAGCATCATAAAAACTCATGAAACGAAAAACTATCTTGGTCCTAGGTGCAACTTTGCTAATCGCACCCATTTTAATAAGCAGGTTGTTAAAGTGAAAACCTGCTAAAAGCAATAGGATATCGCTCATGATACATTCGCAATGATAAAGCTATATTTTTATTCGCCTCTATTAGACACTTGAGTATATCATAATTTTCGAAATGTTGAAACATTTCAATGAATTTTTACTGAAAAATGACAATAGTGAGTAATTATCTCTTACCACGCCAATATTTATAGGTAAAGATACACTTCTTATTAAACTAAGTTTCAAAAGCAGTTTTGACACAATGTCAAAGTCGCAGCCAAATATGTTTATTAAAAAAAAAGAAATAATGAAAAGTCTAATAATCAGAACCATTCGTGGGATACATTTTTTGAAGGAAATTTTATGTAAATTTCAAAAAAAATATGGCATGTTCCATAAGAAAAATATCAAGTTTGTACATACATCTCAAAAACTAAATGTAACTTGACATGTTGGTTTTCAGTGATGGATTGGTCTTTAAAAAACTAAGAAAAAGTTTACTTCGAAAAATCGAAAATTTTGATAATAACAAACTTATGGCGACTTTTCAAAAATACAAACTTTTGAAAGTCAGCCTGTAGCTCGAAAACGACTCGACTTATCAAAAAGCTGGTTTCATATTTGAAATTGTCTCGAAAATCGAGACTAGGACATATCTATTCGTTTTTCGCTATAGGTATATGGTAGAAGTTTTAAAACAATGGTTAATAATAACAATTCACACATTCATTTAATGAAATACGCAAGACGCACGTTTCGGTGAAACTTCACCTTCTTCAGATGCTAAATGCAAATTAACTATGTTTCTCCGTTATATCGAAAACAAGAAATAAAGAGATGACAAATTATGTAGAAAGGGTAAAAAAGAGGATGGTTAAAAATAATTATTAGAATAGAAAAAACCAATTCTGAACTGCTAGTCAGGTAGTTCGGTAATTTTGAAAATATTGAGGAGGGGGCTTGGAGTATGATCGATTTGGCTATTCATTAGGAAACTGGAATGCTTGTATTTATTCATCTGTAATGATTCTGAAATATTGAGTTAAATTCCCTTACTTTCAGCATTTAATATTTTAAAGTCAAAATTGAATGTGTGATTTTCTTGGATTAAATGGTTTGCATAATGTGAATCCGACTTTTGTTTGAAAAAGCTACGTTTGTGTTTTGAAATTCTAGTTGGAAAACTTCTGAAAGTTCTACCAATGTAAAACTTATCACAACCACCACAATTAATTTTATAAACCCCTGATTTATTATCTTTATGAACTTTGGATTTTTTTTTATATGATTTCCCAAATTATTACCAGTACGATAAGCGATGTTAATGTTGTGCTTAGATATAATTATTATTAACCATTGTTTTAATATGTTTATTGATTTACACTATGTATCGGCCCAATCAATCCAAAATATATGGTGGAAGTACCCTAAACTCCCATATCCAATCGAAATTGGCACACGCTGTACTTGTGAATTAATTCAGAACTGAACAAGGTATTTCGGTAAAATAATTTCATGTAACCTGACATTTTACGGCAGAATGTTAACAATCGCTGCCAATCCTGCTGCCTGGCCTTTGAATTCGACCGTTCGAAATACTGCCGACGAAGTTTCAAGGACCAGTCTTCATACTGCCGATGCCTGCTTACTGACTAAGGAGTGAGCTACATGCAAATGGGGCATCAGAATTTATACACCTTTTTGTGTTCTGCCTGAGAGTTCAATTGATGAACACTGTGCTAAGAAATTTCACTAGCAATGTGCGCGAAGGCCTTAGAAACGTCTCAATATAAGCAAAAGTAAAAAATCAATGTTTTCATTTCATTAAAATAATCATTTTAATATAAGTTTATATGTTTCACAATTTTCACTTATTCCAACTTCTTGTTCCGGAAATTCAATCATTACATATTTCATCATTTATGTTGACATTTTCAATGGTTTCAATGGATCTTTCAATGTGGTTTACAATTCTCATTTTCATTCGCTCCGGATGTGGAGGTTTCTGCTATGTATTTTTATTTTACTCTGGGATTAATTTCAACTTGCAGTAGAAAATTCCTTCGGGAAATCAAAGAGTCAATTCAACGGAATAAAACAAATCTTACAAAAGGTTTACGGTATGTTACCTAATATTCCCTCAAGGCACGTAGAAACGTAGTGCAGACTTGGTGATATTTAAAATTTTAACGAATTTATCGTTTGTTTTCATTTCCACTAGCCAGTATTGTAGAATGGCGGTTCTATTCGAACTTATCATCAGGCTTATTGGGTAGAAATTCTTATTATATTCATCAATATTAAATCATATTTGCAACAACCATTGCTGAATATCAATTATCCGAATGGTACGATTCTTACTCACACGAATATTTTCTATTTTTTGATAAAGAAACTCAAAATTGAATCTACTTAAAAATATAGTACCTACAATATAGTTATTCCAATTCTTATCTAGCCTCTTAGTTTCTCTAAAAACATCTTATTGATTAAATAATTTCTATTTTCACTCGGAAAACCTACTCAGTAGTGTTTATACTAAACTTAGGTATCTCATTTGAAATGAATCATCTAAACATATCAATAAAAAAAATGACTGAAACTAGCCAAACATACAGCAAGAATAATTCGCCCTGTTCCTAAACGCACACTATTCTTCGTGCGGAGCCATTTCTATGTATCGATAAAAATCAGTTAACTGTTTTATTGAAACTCAACTAAAAATTAATGAATACATATCAAGAGAGCCGACTTCATGAAGAAAATAATAATAACAATACTAATGACCTTCGTTGTACGTTACAATAATAATAATAAAAATATATCATATAATAATAGCGTATTATAAAAATGTATTAAAAATGTTCATTTTACGTACATAATAGTTGTACCAAGTGCGTTATATAGATCCCTCGAGCCAAAGGCCTTCGGGCCGAATGTTACCCTCTGAGCGTTAGGATCTAGTAACGCACGTGGTGCATACAAGATTTTATTTTTAACGACAATATTATTTTATTATAATGAAAAAGCGATTTTTAAATCGCTTTTTCATTAAATAATTGCTCCTATACTTTCCATTTTCATTCTCATAGTAGGCATGTTATTTGTTGATATTTTGAGATTTGTGAATATTTTTGTCATCATATTTAGTGAATGTCATTGCTGTTTTCTCTGTGTAGTGTTATAGAAATAATGGAAATGAATATGAATTTACCCAAGAATATCATAGAAAATGCAGCCAAAGTTGCGAATAATTCTTTGCTGGAGAAATCCAGAGTCGTATACGGCAAGGATTATGAAGTATTCAATCAATGGAAGTTGCTTCATTTCTCCTCGTACAATGAGCGGGCGTTATGATCCGCAATGCGCACTCATAACGCCCTATGGCATAAAGATTGTATTTATAGCAACCGTATCTAAGGTAAAATCAACAAATAGTATACAAGTGAAAAATAAAATAAAAGATGCAATGTAAATACACTGTGACATGTAACATTCATCAGGCAAAAAATATAATATAAATACAATCAACAGGACAGGTTTTGAGAAACATAAAGGAAAGCTTTATTCATGAGGAGTTTTTTTATTGCTGTCTTGAATCTAGGCATAGTTATATTCCTAAGATGCACAGGTAACTTCTTGTATACCTACTATGATGGAAGATTACATTGGACATCTCTCGTAAAATGAGAATCTATGTCTGGGGATCGACATAACATTTGCATTCCTTGTGAAATAACTGCCATGATCACCCAATTTTCTGAATTCCTGGTTGTCTTTCTTGACGTGTTATACAGCTTTCAGTATAAAAACACTCGGGAATGTAGCAGTCTGTTCTCAATAGAAAAAGCTCCCTTTTTATTGGAGTTGGGGAGTTTCCCGGCTGAAGTCCAAAAAGCAGCCGCATAAGTCTTTTCTGGGATATAGAAACTCTTCGCTGTCCCATCGAGCAATCACGAAGGAGAAGTCCAGAGGACAGATAACAGTGAGCCGAACTATAGTATTAACCCATCAGATCCAACAGGTTCAAAACAGATTTAATTTGCAGAATATGCCTTACCCAGGCATCCTCAAACGTGCTGAAGCTGCGAGTTTCATCACAGTGGAGCATCCATAATGAAACACAGATATGTTACTTCCTGTACAAAATGTATATCATCAGTACCTATTATCTAATGGATGTCCGATTTTCTCATGACAATTTCTCATTTCTTCACACAATACTGATATATAATACTAGATCCATCTGATGGTATCTTTTTGAAGCTGCTATCAAGACTATATCGTTAATTTATTTAAATGTGATGAAAAGCTTCCGAAATTAAGATGATAGCGTTATAGTCAATGGACTGCACTACAGAGATATGCTGACTGAATTTTTGTGGCTGGAGTTAGATGATTTCGACTTGGATGAGCTTTGGTTCCAGTAGGATGAAATAACATGTCACACCAGCCGTAGAACTGTCGATCTTTTAAACACTTTGGGTGTTATCAGCGTCACCAGATGTTGACTTTTAATTTTAAGGTTTATGATTTTGTTTCAAATTTTTTAAAAATATATTTTAGTTGTTACGTTTCACATTAAATTCCGTATTTCATTTAATAAGCAAGATCAAAAAGTGAATTAAAAATCAAAATGTTGGGAGAAGATGGAGCTATACTTTGATTCAGATGGACACCTAATACTGTTGATGGGAATTCCCATAGAATGTGACCAAAATTGTGCATAAAACTAGTTTTTCTTTAAACACCCCCTATATGCCTAAAACTCAAATTTGAAGTTGTTTTCTTTCTATAACGTCGTTCTTGAAGTTTTAGGCTACAATGAAAAAAAAAATTATATGAATCGATTCAGCAGCTCGCGAGAAAATTAACTTTGAAATTAACCCAAATTTTAGTGGTGCGTTAATTTTGATGCGAAGTGTATATATATATATATATATATATATATATATATATATATATATATATATATATATATATATATATATATATATATATATATATATATATATATATATATATATATATATATATATATATATATATATACATTGAAATGTTGTTACTGAAAATCGGGCTTCAAATTAACATAAAGTATACAGTTGAAGTTAATGAACTGAAAAAAATGATATGATATTTAAATTTTGTTAAAGCAATCATTGCAATCAGCGCCTGTCGATCCGCGTATCAGACCATTCGTGCGTAATTAATATGGAATTTATTGCGTCTGTCATCAATTAATCAACCTAATGAACCCTAAATGATGCGAAAATTATGGGTCATATGCAGTACTTTGAATGTAAATTTCTTTCGTGAAAATTTTAGATTCACTCATAAAACAACATAGTGGCTTCCGGTTCAGGTACTACAGAAAATTTCAGTTAATATCAAGAACATGAACTATACATATCCTCAAAATTAAGGATTGAAGTTTGAAAAATGTCTCAATTTTGATCAAGGCAGTCAAATTTGAAATATATACGTGAATTAACAAAATACATCAATAACTAAAATTTAGAACATTTATATCATCATTATCTGGAAAGTAAAGAATATTAATTGTAATACGTACTTTAATAGTAGTGGACTGAAATAAAATATTTTATTATGACTTCAACTATTCCATCTTCTTTTATAGTTAGAGAAGTAAATACGAAATCGATAGTCACATATAATATATATTTTCTACACCCGTACTATAATAATACACTCATATGCCCATAATCCGTTTCATAATGAGAGCCATTTACATTATGATACAGATTTTTAATAACGATACAGATTTCTAACCAATAGAAACCCACAATTTTTTAATGAAGTATGCTGTGCATTTGACGTTTATCCTATATTCCTATCTAATTGTTTTATTTGTCAAAATCAGTAGGTATTAAATTTTCTTAGAATATATAGCTAAACTTAAATAATTATCATCGCCCCTCCATACACATCGGAGAAAGTAAAGAATGCAATATAAAATATTTTACCCCAAAAATCTAAGAAGGTGCACGAAAAACAATATCAACAGTTTATGGACTTGAGAACAAATAATATTTTGACATTCTCCGAAAATATTTTGATTGCTTATTTTTCAAGAATTGAGATAAACTATAAAGTCATCTAGTACATTCACATGGACACATTATTCAATAATAAAATCGTTGGTGAATATCAACCATAATATAGACATTTTTGAATATAAGAAGCTAAAAGCTTTATTAGGGCGAAAGTCCGAAGTATATGTTGAAAAAAAATCAAAAATATTTCTACCCGAACAAATCAATAATCTTGATATTTTTAAAAAATCCGATCAATTTCAATTATTCTATTCAATGTAAATATAAAAAGAATGTTTAAAGTTTTCATATGTCCATGGAATTACTCGAGGTAATACCATTAATTACAATTCTGTAGAATTTTTTATAGAAATACGAGTGCGTATGCAACTGTCATGATTGTAATGGTTATCAATACACTCGCATGAATCATACGAAACTCGTCTACGGCTCGTTTTGTATCCCAGTTAATGCTCGTGTATTAATAACCATAACTCTATGATCGTTGCATAATATACTATTATTTATATAAATAAAATTCTCACTATCAGCTTTTCATCAATTCTAGTTCAATATTTTCAATTGGTTTGTTACTGAAGAGTTCAAGGGTTATGACCGTTCTGCTTCTATGCATACCCTCACATTCATCACCAATTTGAGCAAATTGTTTTGACTAGCTTCAATAGACATGATAATACAAACTGATTTCTGGATGAACATTGTGAACAACTTTCATTATTTTAAACCAACGACAACAAGAAAAATTTTCCAAAGTTTTGTACTAGCCTTTACCAAAACCTTATCATGAACTTACGTTTATATTTGAAGATTTCGTGTTTTGTGAAATATTATTCAGTATATATAATCAAATTTCTCATGACAGCAGTCTATCTTCTTTACTATTCAAGATACCAAACAAGTGAAAACCATTCGAAAATCTAGACTTCCGGTAGCTTGTTGTTTTGTTCAGAAAATTAAATCGAAATCGTGAATTGAAATACAGTTTGACTACAACTCGTATAGTTGAATACTTACAATTTTGAGTAGGTACATCAATTCATATTCTAATCAAATATCTCTCATGAAATTGGTGAATGCAGATTAATCTGATACCTGGTATAAAACAACTTCTACACTCCACAAAATCAGACAAAATAAGTACTACAGATAACCCTTGTGATAATTCAAACAAAAATTGCGCAAGCATTCGCGAAATAATAGGTCGTAGCAGCACTAATACATATATACAATGTCTTTGATACTACGAGACGAGAAGCCATAATTACTAAGTTGAATAATACCAATCTTAATGAGAATGTGCAATCAGTGTTACAATGGGTCATTTCAGTATAGTTCTCTATGCTATTGAATTCTTCCTTTTCTGTTAATTCAAAAACACAAAAAGTACTTGCATAGTACCTCAAAATAGCCTAGACAATATCACTACATGAACCAAAATAGATAACTTCTACTCATCGAATTCCAAAATGATTCCACCACAAGAAAACAATCAATAGTTCAGCTCCACTTAGCATTCAATGGACCACCCTTAGAACTATTCACTCACATTAAATTCCCAAAAATTATCTTAAATCAGGGAGTTACTAGGTCTCGGCCCCTCAAGAAAATCAAAGCTTTGTATGAAAACTGCGAACATCGTCCGAATGCTGTCTTACCACTAATGAGGCTGTGATCTGGAGGTTTTCCTGAAGATTTACAGATCAGTTATCCAATCACTATGAATATGGTTGTACACTATATTTGACGTCTTTAAATCAAATTTGAAGCTACTAAATACTATACCCATCACAGCGATGCGAATTTCTCTTGGAGTACTCCGATCCAACCCATCTGTCTGTCTACATATAGAAGCATCAATAATGAGCCACATAGTTCTGTATCCTGCAAACTCCTGTTCACATGTAGTATTCATACTGATGAGTTTTTCCCATTATGTCCCTCTCGTATATATCAGCATACTACTAAATTGCAATATTCACAGACTCCCTATCGCCAATTCAATCCATTAGCAACATCTATTCGATAAAATCCACTCGTAGAAATAACCCAAGAGATGTCACAAACTTGAAACCAGATATTTCTGTCACCATAATTTGCATCCTGTAATATAGCAGCAGACCAATTTGCAGAGCTCTTACGATACTCCGACTTTGCTGTGACAAAAATGCGGCTCTACATTTAAGAACTACAATAAAACATAAATCCATTCAAAAATTTGATAACACCACCACTAAGCTAAAGGTAATTCAACCAAATATCGACAAACCGACAAGAATCGTTCTGAGCATTCGTCTAAAACTGAAAGAATACATTAGCCAAGCCAAGCTACAGAGATTTTTTCATGTAAAAACTGTTAGAAGAAAACCAGCTGCGCCATTGTTCGTAAAATAGTTCAATATGATATAGTGATATGTTTTTCACTCGACATTATTATTTATAACTTTGTTATTAACAATTTTATGCAAAAACTTGCGTTTACATATAAACATTGGAAAGTGCTCCTTATTTAGATGCTTTTAAGGCTATACGGTTTCATTTGAGCTTTCCATTACAGTGGAAATTGGATCCTCAATTTGGAAACCCTATTGCAAATTTAGCGCACTTTCTAATAAAATACCAATTATGTTTGCGATACAAATTCTGATCTCCTCTGATACTCAGTTCACAATTTATTTTCGTGAAAGAAATTTGATTAGAATATGAAGGTTACAATATTTTTCATTTGAATTAACGTATCTCAACGTCTAGGTCATTGACACGAGGTACAATCATTCACAGTTTTAACTGAGCAAAGCAGTACTAGGTGTAGATATGACAGGATATGTATTGTTATGAATAAATGAGATTGTGTTATGGTTAGGTATATAGATTAGCTACATGATGTGTTATATTCCAAATTCTTTGATGAATTTGAGTGTCACTTTAATATGAGTTTTCGAGCAAAGAATACATCTAATTAGGCCAAGCTACAAAGATTTAGAGTGAGCATTTTGTGTGCAGTTAGAAGTGTTTGAAGAAAACCAGCTACGCCATTGTTTGTAAAATAGTTCCATATGATATAGTGATATGTTTTTCACTCGACTTTATCATTTATAACTTTGTTATTAACAATTTTATGCAAAAAATTGAGTTTTTTAGATTTTTGCTAATAAAATTGAAACTATCAGAGTAATCGTAATGATGTCAATAGACTAACTGTAGGAAATAAAAAGAGAAAATAGGAAAAAAACGGCCAAAATGCAGTTTTTTCAAAAATTCAAAAAAAAACTCGGTTTTATTTCGATTTGTAGCGTAGATCCTCGGGTCAGTATTAGTTATCTATATAAACTTTATTTATGCGAAGAGCAGGAACTGTCCGATGCATAGTTTTTGATCTGTGGCCATTTGTATATTTTACTATGCAATTTTCCAGCATACTTGCTGATGCTGAATGCGACAGGTATGGGCCGATTTCAATTTACAAAAAAGATTTTGAAAGTATAATTCTTTTAGTTCGAAACGTTCATCTTGATTTTTCATGAAAACGCTGAGAAATATGTTAAAAATAAATCGGAACATGACAAAAAACGGCCGACAAAATACCGTGATGTTCAAAATGCCGACGCTTTCGAATGTCATGCTTCCCCTTGCCTACTGCTCTACCCCCTCTCTTCAACTACTCTCACGCGTTCGGCCGTTTTTCGTCATGTTCAGCTTTATTTTTAACATATTTCTCAGCGTTTCCATGAAAAACTAAGATAGACGTTTTGAACTATGGGCATTCTACTTTCAAAATCATCTTCGTAAATTGAAATCGGACTATACCTGTCGCATTCAGTTCTGCTGGAGAATTGCATAGTAAAATATACAAATGGCCACAGATCGAAAACTATACATCGGACAGTTCCCGCTCTTCGTATGAATAAAGTTTATATTAATAACTAATACTGACCTGAAGTTCTACTCTACAAATCGAAAAGTAACCAAGTTGTGAATTTTTGAAAAAACAGCGGTTTTTTCCTATTTTCTCTTAAACAAAGGGTCTACTCGAGTCTTCCGGCATCTCATTTTTTTCGTCTTTTCATTTTCTACAGTTAGTCAGTCTATTGACACCATCACAATTACTCTGATTGTTCCAATTTTATTAGCAAAAATCTAAAAAAAAACGCAATTTTTTGCATAAAATTATTGTTAACAAAATTATAAATAATAAAGACGAGTGAAAAACATATCACTATATCATATGGAACTATTTTACAAACAATGGCGTAGCTGGTTTCCTTCTAACACTTCTAACTTTACACAAAATGCTCACTCTAAATCTCTGCAGCTTGGCCTAATTAGAGATATTCTTTGCTCGACAACTCATATTAAAGTGACACTTAAATTCATCAAAGAATTTGGAATATAACACATCATGTAGCTAATCTATATACCTAACCATAACACAATCTCATTTATTCATAACAAAACATATCCTGTCATATCTACACCTAGTACTGCTTTGCTCAGTTAAAACTGTGAATGATTGTATCTCGTGTCCATGACCTAGACGTTGAGATACGTTAATTCAAATGAAAACTATTGTAACCTTCATATTCTAATCAAATTTCTTTCACGAAAATAAATTGTGAACTGAGTAAAAGGAGCAGGACAACTTGATATTCTGTACTACGGGACTGATTAATGTATCAGGGGAGATCAGAATTTGTATCGCAAACATAATTGGTATTTTATTAGAAAGTGCGCTAAATTTGCAATAGGGTTTCCAAATTGAGGATCCAATTTCCACTGTAATGGAAAGCTCAAATGAAACCGTATAGCCTTAAAAGCATCTAAATAAGGAGCACTTTCCAATGTTTGTATGTTGGTAGCTTATTACAAAATAAAACTGTTAACCAGGAAATAAAGACAAGTAAATTAATACAATTTTCGATGTGGATATCATTTTTTCTAAAACTCACTTTCCGATTCACGTAAAAAGTATACACAGTGACTACGATTTTTTAGTAAGAGAAAGAAGTTTCCGTAGTGTTGATGATTTGAAATTCAATGCTGAAAGACAATCTATCGAATTTCTTCTATTGAACGAAGTAGGTATAAATTCAGATATCTGACAAGAATATTTTGAATTGGTTGAGACAATGTTGTTAAAAATGTGTTCATCTAGTAATCTAACCTTTTAGAATTAATTTTTGGTGAAAAATTAGTCAACCAAATTATGTATTGTATCGATGAGTATATATATATATATATATATATATATATATATATATATATATATATATATATAGGAGAAGATATAAACGTTATCAACTCCAGAAGGGACATCGATGATTTTGGTAGAATATATTTTAATGTAATTAATATATATTGTTTATTGAAAATGGCACTATGAGCCGAAACTCGTATAAAAAAAAATGTTTCTTATTAAATTCACCTAAAACCAGTACAACTTTCATTTTGAATTATAAATAAGGTCAGTAGTAAACTAGTCATTGTATATATGTAGGTTTATATATAAATATATATATATATATATATATATATATATATATATATATATATATATATATATATATATATATATATATATATATATATATATATATATATATATATAAAATATAATATATAATATATATATATATATAAATATAAATAAAAATAATATAATATAATATATAATATATAATATATAATATATAATATATAATATATAATATATAATATATAATATATATATATATATATCTATATATATATATATTTATGTATCGAATAATAATATATATGTATCGAATTTTTGAGAACAGAATATAGAAGCTTCTTCCGGAACAAATTGTGTTATCGAAACAAAAAATAAATGAAGATATGAACTTCTTTGTAATGTAATTATTTTCTGATGCTGCAATAAAAAACACATTTGCGAGACATACCAGGAGGTAAACGTTAGTTAAGTTATGAATAATCTTCTCAACTTCATATCCTAGTCTGCCCTACTTCAGAATATCTTCAACTGTTTTTCTAAATGGAAAGTTTCCTTGAGATAACATTTTCACTTCAGAATTTCGTGAAACTTTTTCGTAGCAAAATCGATGTTATGTTAATACCTCATACTGATTTCCATTAGGGTCTACTTGATTTTCCGTGCTTGTTGCTCATTTATCAAAAAGACGTAAGAAATAACATTTTATTTGCGAGAGCGGAGCAGGTGGAATGAAAACGAACGAGGGAAAGAAAACAAAATCTGTATTGGTTTACAGATCCGATTTCAAATCAAAACACATGGAGTTGACTAACAGAAGGATGCTGCTGTATGTTCCTTATGTTATATACTGTAAAATAGGATAAAATTTATAATATTTTCACATTTAAAATGATTGCAACTGTTTTAAATCTTACTTATATTGAATCAATTATTGAATTTTTGCATTCAGGAACGCCAACTACTATAGCTTGTATGGTGTCAAAATATTCTTTCAGCATTTCTGGAGATATATCTGCCTGAGAACATTTAATATTAGAAACAAATCTCTTATTGACCACATTATTGTGCTTTCTTGAACGAGAATATATTCGATTAACACCAGATAGATTATTCTTCATTTTTGCAATTTGTACGCATCTATGTATGTGTATCTAGCAAATTGGGTTATGATAGCCCAATCTGTGAGTGCATTGACAACACTCTTTTTAAATTTTTTCGGTACTAATGATTCGTAACTCAAATATCTTTGTGACCAAGTGTCTTTGTTGAACCAATTAGTAATGATGGACACATCGTTTTTTTATTATTGAGATGTCTAAAAAGTTTATTTCATCTTGAGTTCGTATTTCAATGGTGAATTGTAATTTTTCATGGAATTAATTAAATGCATTCGACAGGTCTTGTATATATTCAATTTTCACTACAGTAATGCAATCATCGACATATCTTTCAAAAAAATATGGTTTGTTTTCCAGGTTTTTCGGCAACTTCTTCCAAAACTA
>JARQZK010002891.1:210000-215000 GCA_030704885.1 Cynegetis impunctata
AGTTACTTAATTAGGATTTTGAGTATCAGAAGGTGAAAACATATTTGAAATTGTTTTATCGCTGAAATTCTCGAAAAGCATTAAAATTATGCGCAATATTGAATGATCAAAATCAAAAAATACATCATATGTAATGCAAGTATGAATATATAGGTATGTATATATATATATATATATATATATATATATATATATATATATATATATATATAAATATATATATATATATATATATATAGATATATATATATATATATATATATATATATATATATATATATATATATTCATGTATATATGTTTGTGACAGTAGCCACTTCCATCGTTCAGTTACGAAACATTTTACCAAATTCGGTTATGAATTAAATTTGAATAATAGTTCTCAACAAATCGGTTGAACCTTATAATACTGTGAATAATCGACATAAAATTTGATCTGTCAAATTTTTAGTTTCATGAAGAAAACAGTATTTGTAGGATTGAGTTTAGAATGTCGATCTACTGTTCGAGTTGCAAGCAGAAAATTTCGGATGATGACAAAGCAATTCAATGTGATAGCTGTCGAGTTTGGTTTCACCTTGTAGAACAATGCAGTGGATTATATGCAAGCGAGATCCGAGCCGTAGTTGTTCAAAGAAGAATTATTATGTTTTTTTGTGAGGACTGTCGCTCAGCTATTAAGAGAGTGCCATACCTACTAAATAAAATAACTTCATTGGAATTTGAGGTCAGTTCCCTGAAAAAAGAACTGGAAACCATGGAACAAATGAATCCTTCCAATAATGTGAATCTTGTTCTATCAGAGGTCCATGAACGTTCCTGACGAGCGAAAAACATGATGATTTATAATGTTGAAAAATCAGATGCACATGTACTGAACCAACGTATTGAGTATGAAAGAAGGAAAGTAGCAGACATTCTGAAGTCCGTGAATGTTCAAGATAAGGAGCTTGTTCGTGTGATAAGAGTTGGCAAGCAATCCAATAAGCTGAGACCCGTCAAAGCAGTCTTATTCAACCCTGATTTTGTTGCTAAAGCCTTGAAATCAGGAAGAGTTTTGTCCTTCTCTAGATATAACATTGGTCCCGACAGAACAAAATTACAACAGGAAGCGTTTAAGAAGTTTCACAGTGATTTGAAATTACGCAGGGAAAATGGTGCACAAGATTTGATTATTAGATACAGAGTAGGCCAACCAGTTATCGAAACTAAACTCCTGAGAAAAAACTAAATAAAACGCCTCTTCAGAAATTCAAGATTTATTTTCAGAATGTTGGTGGATTGAGAACCAAATTAATTGAATTGCAGAACGCTGTGGCTTGCTGCGATTATGATATCATAAACTTAATTGAGACGTGGTTGACAGACTCATTTGTTACTTCAGAGCTTGGCTCAAAAAACTATCAAGTGTTTCGATGTGATAGAAATGAATCAACAAGCAACCTGAAAAGAGGTGGTGAAGTTGTGATGGCTTTTAAAGCCGATTTACACGTACATCAAATGAATGAAATGAATATTGATGTTGAACATCTATTAGTACATCTTACAAACAACAAATGTAGTTTCATCTTTGGTTCAACATTCGTCCAGGCTCTGGCAACGTCATCTATGAGAGCCACTGTCAGTCAGTAGAAAATCTATTGTTCAATTATATGAACTCTTCAGTGTAATTGTTTGGTAATTTGCCATTGGTCACCTGGTCCTCACAAGATCAGGATGGGCTATTACAGCATTGTCCAATTGGTTATCCAGCAACGATTCTATATGAACATTTTTTCTTTTGTGGCCTCAAACAAATTAATATGATACCTAATAACAATAATGTATTTTTAGATTTGGTTTTCTCCAATTCGCGGAGCCTTCTGTCTGTGTGTCTTCCAATTGATCTATTATTACTTAGCAATCCACATCATGTGGCACTAACCTGTGACTTGGTTATACTAGATAGCCATGAGAGTATGAAGTTTGATACTTATTGTTGTGATTTCAGGGGCTCTGATTTTGATGCTTTAAATGATAACTTTGCATCTATTAACTAGGATATATTCTTGGATGGTAATGTTGAATTAGCGGTTAAGAGTTTTTATCAAATTTTCAATAATGCTGTGGCAAATTTTATAACTTTTTATAGATTCAAATCCTCAAATTATCCAGTGTGGTTTAATTCTGAGTTGAAGTCACTAATTAAAGAAAAGAAAATAGCTCGCAAGAGATTCAAAGAGACTTCTGATATTAATGATTATAATATTTTTTGTAACTTGAGAACTTAGTGGAAGAATTTATCCAAGTTATGTTTTGAAAACTACATAGTAATAATAATAATAATAATAATAGCTTTATTTCCGTTGAATGAATAGTTACATTATGGAAAAAGTCAGGACAAAAATTCACTTATAGTATAGTAACACTTATCAATTAGAAACTCTTTCAACTTAGCCCTAAAAATGGAAATAGATTGGGCATTTACAATACTACAGTCCAATCTATTGAAAACTTCCAACCCCAAATATAAAGGAGATCTTCTACCTATTCTGAACTTAAAATTAGGTTATACAAAAGCGTTTCTATCACGGATCATAACATCTCAACTAATCCAAGATATTTTTGGAACTATATCAATTCTTTGAAAAAAGATCATGGAATTCCTAACGTTATGACATACAATAATGAAGTAGCCAGATGTGGCGCAGATATAGTAAATTTGTTTGCTAAACCTTTTGGAAGTGTATATAGCAAAGGTGAGGTTGCTGATTATGAAAATTTCAATCCGGCTAATGTTGTATCGATTCCCCCATTGAAAATTAGCCTTCTGGAAGTTCTCAATGGAATAATGAAATTGAAAGATAATCTGAGTTCTGGACCAGACGAGATTCCTTCGTATTTACTAAAGAGGTGTGTTTATTCTTTGAGTAAACCATCAGTAATTTTATTCAATTTGTCACTGGAAAATCAAATATTTTCTACTACCTGGTGAAATAGTTTTGTCACGCCAGTTTTCAAAAGCGGTTCTAAGAAAGAAAGTGGAAACTATATATATATAAAAATATATATTTCTTTTTATTGTAAAAACTTGATAATTGAGCAACAACACGGTTTTGTAGTTGGTAGATCAACAGTAATTAACTTATTGCTATATCAAAACGATATTTTCAGTGCACTAGAACAACATAGTCAAATTGACTCGGTTTATACCGACTCCAGTAAAGCTTTTGATGAAGTGAACCACAACTTGTTGGTCAGCAAGTTCTCTGCCGCTGGCTTTCCTTCGTGGTTAACAAACTGGTTAAATAGCTATCTTTACAATAGACATCAGTAAGTTAAAATTAAGAATTTTGTTTCCAATTCTGTTCTTTTCACATCAGGAGTTCCACAGGGATCACACCTGGGTCCCCTGTTGTTTAACATTTTTATCAATGACATAGGAACCATTTTCAAAAGTTGTAAATTTCTCCTTTTTGCTGATGATTTAAAATTATATACAAACATCTCAAAACCAACTGACTGTAACAAACTACAAGAAGATCTCATTTCCTTGGTAAGATGGTCTGAATCAAATGATATGTTGTTAAATCCTGATAAATGCCAATGTATTACTTTCAGTAGAACAAATTCCATGATTCTAAATGATTATCATATTGATAATGAGATCATTAAAAGATTATCGGTTGTTAAGAACCTAGGATTATTATTTGATGAAAAAATTACATTTGTTCAGCATGTAAATTCAACTGTGAGCAGTGGCTCTCGAAAACTTGGTTTTGTTCTTAGAAATACACAGAAATTGTCAATTCTTTCAACAAAAATATTATACATGTCACTCATATATTCTTGTCTCCAATATGCCTCTCCTGTCTGGAGTCCTCATTACCAAGTTCAGAATATGGGCTTATACCGGGGTATATACAATTATTTCCAAATCTTGGAGCACATTTCGATTAATACCTTAGAAACTAGCTGTAGTCGATCTGATTAAATTTTATTGTATAAATTAATTAATGGCATAATATCATGTCCAGAATTGTTGGCACAAATCAGTTTTAGGTTCCATACAATACCAACACGTAATTGTGAACTTTTCAGCATTCCCTTTCACCATACTAATTATGGCTACAATAGCAGCATATCACGCATTTTGAGACTGGGTAATCTAGCTAATTCGAATGGTGTAAGTGTAGCTGGTGTGAGCTTGTGTACTTTTGACTGTGATACCTTGTGTATATATTGTATCTTATAATTCTTTTTATATTGTTTCTCATATTATATATTGTCTGTATATTGTAAAGAGGGGTTAGCGCGTTTATGAATAAATAAAATAAATAAATAAAAATAAAAAAAAATAAATATATATATATATATATATATATACATATATATATATATACATATATATATATATATATATATACGTATATACATAAATATATATACATATATATATATATAAATATATATATATATATATATATATATATATATATATATATATATATAAATAAATAAATATATATATATATATAATTGTAAATACATAAATATATATACATATATATATATATATATATATATATATATATATATATATATATATATATATATATATATATTATAGAATTATATATGAATTATAGAAAACGTCAAGTCACCCCGACTCGAAATCTGCATACAGCTGTTTCGATCTTATTAGATCCCATTAGATCAATGCAGCTTATTTGAATCAGAGTGAATTAACAAATTTCTTATTGGTCCCTAATACAAATTGTGGTCGGAAAAACTATTTGAATAACAACCGACATACCTCCTGATACAAAGATATCTACTCGCAAAATACAAAAATCAAATTATGAAAAACATAATTGTTGACCATAGTTAATTTCATAACGTTAACTATGGTCAACAAGTATGTTTTTGAATTGTTGGTTCCCAATATATTTGGTGTTGTTATCCAGATAGTAGGCCGACTACGATTTGTATTGGGGAACAATTAGAAATTTGTTAATTCT
>JARQZK010002891.1:222500-225000 GCA_030704885.1 Cynegetis impunctata
CCTCCAAGGGTCTTCCATACAAATTAGGCGGGAAAGGTTCATATTTCGAAGGCAACCTCGAGCCATCTTCCACACTGAGTTTTTTTCGCGGAGTGAAACCGTATTCACGAACAAGTTGAACAGTCTTTCTCTCCAGACGTTCTAACGATTCCCTAGTGAACGGCTTGACTTGAGACTTTCCTCTGGTCAAGGGTGGTTTCAGCGGCTCTGAGTGACTCGTCGACAACTTAAATTCAACCGCATATGACTCAGGTTTCGAATCCGGTCCACATGGGTAAGATAGAGGTCTCTTCGATTTCGACGTATCACCAGGTTCCAACAGACGATCACAAGTCCCAAACTGTCGATTCCTCACGTCGGGTAGAAGATCACTGTTATCGATCAATCGGTCATTAGGATCACTATTGTCAAGAAGGTGATCACTAGGAACATTATTTTGATCTCGTGGATCGTCTGAAGCCTCATTAGCCTCATATGGTTGATCACCGGATTCTCCGGTATGGTTGCTTGGGACTTGAGTAACATTAGGACGAGGAGGCAGCGGGGGGAGTTCGAGAGACGCCGATGACGGCGGCGTTCTCGATGTGCTCGACATTTGATTGCTAGGGCGCTAAAGGGCCCTTAAAGCGTTCGGGCATCGCGGTAGCTCGCACAGAACTGGCTGTCCTGGATCTTGAGCGTGTTGTGGCGACGGCGCCGTGCAGGACCGGCTGAGGAGGATAGCGTGAAGGAATGAAGGGATTTATGCCTGCGGTTATTAATGACCCGAAAATAAGCCGTGGGGTTGAAGAAGTCGAGCTCCGAAAAATATTTTCGATGAATTTGTGAATCAGTTTTGAAACGATATTGATGATTAAAGTTTATATCATAAAATGAGTATGAGTAAGGATAAATTTGAAATATGATATATTTGTATCGCTTTCGCTAATTCGCTACGTATGTAATAAGAAAATTCAAAATGATGTCAGTCAGAGGATATTTCAGAAAAAATATTTCATCTTAAAATCGTTATATAGAACTAGTATTTACAATATATGCATAGAAATTCTCTTTATAGTTTTCATTTGAACAAGAATATATATAAAAATATATATATATATATATATATATATATATATATATATATATAGAAATATATATAACTATATATATATATATATATATATATATATATATATATATATATATATATATATATATATGTATATAAATATATATATATATATATTTATATTCACATATATACATTATTTATATATTTGTAAATCATAAATGGTGTAGAAAATGGAATAATTTTGCAAAAGTCGGGAAAATATATGAAGTTTGGGGATTAATAAGCAAATAATAGTTAAGAATGAAAAAAAGGAAGGTGTTTCTTCATGTTACTAATTATTTTATATATGCATCTTTCATTCATTCTTTTGTTATATATATATATATATATATATATATATATATATATATATATATATATACATATATATTTATATATATATATATATATATATATATATATATATATATATATATATATATATATATATATATATATATATATACATACAATGTTCAGAAAGATTTCCGCGGTCGGAAGTATTTGAAAAACTTGGTTCACGGTATGAACCGCGTAAAAGATTTGAAAAATCTCGACGTTTCGGCTCCTTTTGCGAAGCCATCTTCAGGAGAATTAGAAGGGAAATAATTCAGAATCGTGGCCTCAATCTGCCTACTCCAAGAATCGAATCAAGAGGAATCAGAAACAATACGATTGCGTGGTCTCAACCTGCCTACTCCACTAACCGTATTGCTTCCTGTCAACTCTGAAGTCTCAACCTGCCTACTCTTCAGAGTCAACTGACTCTGTCAGTTGACTCATATATATATATATATATATATATATATTTGAGGGTATTCGATTCCGTGATGGTGAGTATTGTTTAATAAGAGATACTCTTATGTCTTTGACAAGCTTTCACAATTATTTTATTGCTTCATTAGGGCTTCTACAAAATTAAAATGATATAATTAAATAAGGTGTTTACCTCCACACGAAATTGTTCTTACCGAACGTTGAGGTTATTGACGTCAACATTGCAAACTTGCTACAATTTATAACATTTCAATACTCGTACAATACACAAACATACAAAAGGTCACTATATAAAATTAATATTAAAGTAAAAATAAAAATATACAATTTGAAAACACCTGATCTTTCTTTCTATTGTAAAGAGCTGTCAGTTTTAAATGAATATGTTCAATAATCACGGTTGGTTATAAAGTCAATGTTTACTTCTTGAACTTATCATGGTCTCCTCATTTGGCTCAGTTATCCAGTTGTCCATCATATACTACATTGTTGTTAAGTGTAGTTAATACATGTGAATAGATGATACTTAAGTTTTGGGTATCTGTCTTTTTATTTATGTTTGCTTGATGTTTGTATATATTTACCATTTCATGAATAATTCGTTTTTGGTAATTCTTTTCTGTTTTTAAA
>JARQZK010002891.1:232500-237500 GCA_030704885.1 Cynegetis impunctata
TTATTATCAACCAAAAATAACAAGGAATTGCTGGAAAACTGTTGGTTTCCTTCTGCAAAATACAATTTTGCGAAAGACGCCAAACATTTGAAAAGAAAATTCAATTATTCCTGGTTTGAAACGTACGTCCATGGTTGGCTTATTCCAGGCTCCAAGAACGTATAGAGGCCTATTCGGATCATTTATCATAATGCCATTTTGTAAGTTCGAAGTTGTTCACGAGTAGTGCAAGAAGCACATGGAAACCCACTTCCATATGTAAGGCTGCAATGGAAGCTGCTAAATAATTTCTCGGAAGTGTGCCTGTAGATATGCAACTCAAGAAATACTCTCAGGATATTATTATGATAACCAGCAAATTATAACATCTATCAATTCCTGCATTACAATTTGCGGGTCCCATGATTCAGCTCTGAGAGGTATACATTATGGCGAAGATATTCTCGAGGACTTATACAAACTGCGAATTGACGCGGGAGATTTGGTTTTGAAGGAACACATTGAGCATGGCAAAAAAAATGCATGCTATCGATAGATTGATATTCAAATTGAAGTTATCGGCATTTGTGGAGAGGTCATTAAGACATATATTATGAAGAAATCAAAAGCAACAGAAGCGTATAGTGTGTAAGCGGACGAAACAGCTGACATTTCTGGCACTGAAGAATTATCGATAGGACTGCGATATTTTGATGAGGAATCCATCGAAGTCCAAGAAATGTTCATCGGATTTGTTGAGTTGAAAGGTCTGCGTGCGAAATCTATTGCATATAGCATCGATGAGTTTCTGACAAAAGAAGGCCCTAATCCAAATAAATGTCGGTTCTGGATTTGACGATTGTTCGACAATGTTTGGAATAGACTCCGGGGTACAAGCAATTCTACGCAAAAAATACACGAAAGCTTTGTTCTTTCATTGCTCGTCCCACAAACTGAATCTGGCATCACAAAAGATATTATTAGATTTTTTCGGGAATCTCAATTTTGAGAAGGAAGTTGATCTACCCGTTATTGATGTCCTAAAAACGGCAAAAAAAAACTGAAAAAAAAAAAAAATTGTCCTAAAAACGGTAGAGCGATCGTTTAGCAGCCTCAGGCGACTAAAAACCTGGTTTAGAAGCCTGGTCTAGCAGAGTTTGCACAGAGAACATATCAATGAAAACTTACAAGATTTTCATAATAAAGTGATCGAAAAGTTTACAAAAATCCCACGAACATTTTTTTTTGATCCTCCATATATCAACTCCCTCCCCCTGATCCACCGGCTGGTGACGCCCTTGCTCCTATGTGAAATCATCATAATAATCAGCTATGTAGTTTCTGTAAGAATGAATTTTGTGGGACACGTTGCCACTTGGTTGGTCAAGAGCATTCACCATTTTGTATTATTAGAAAATTTGCTTTGCCGTGCAGCTATATATATATATATATATATATATATATATATATATATATATATATATATATATATATATATATATATATATATATTATATATATATATATATATATATATATATATATATATATATATATATATATATATATATACATATATATATATATATATATATATATATATATATATATATATATATATATATATATATATATATATATATATATATATATATATATATATATATATATATATATATATATATATATATATATATATATATATATATATATATATATATATATATATATATATATATATATATATATATATATATATATATATATATATATATATATATATATATATATATATATATATATATATATATATATATATATATATATATATATATATTATATATATATATATATATATATATATATATATATATATATATATATATATATATATATATATATATATATATATATATATATATATATATATATATATATATATATATATATATATATATATATATATATACATATATATATATATATATATATATATATATATAAATATTATTATTCAAACAGTCTATATAGGAAGAACATATCAACACAAACTATCAATTCCCCAAAATTTCAGAAATATAATTTCTTTATTTTTCACTTGTATATTATACGTTTATTTCAACTTGGATACGGTTGCTATAAACACACTCATTATGCCCTAGGCCATTACGTCTGCATTTGCGGGCATAATGGATTTAAAACGCCCGCTTATTGTAATAGGAGAATTGAAGTAAATTTCATTGAATAAATACTTCATAATCCTTGTCGTATACGTATAGGACTCTGGATTTCTCCGGCAATTAATTATTCGCAGTTTTGGCTGCATTTTTTATGATATTCTTGGGTAAATTCTTTTCATTTACATTATTTCTATAACACTACACAAAGAAAACATCAGCATGACATTCACTGAATATGATGACAAAAATATTCACAAACTTCTAAATATCAACAAATAACATGCCTACTATGAGAAGGAAAATGGATAGGAGCAGGAGCAATAAAACGATTTTAAAATCGCTTTTTCATCATAATATAATAATTTTTTCGTGAAAAATTAAATCTTGTATGCACCGCTCACGTTACTAGATCCTTACGCCCGGAGGAAAACATTCCCGAGGGCCCGAGAGGCCCGAGGGCCAGAAGCGCACTTGGTACATGAATAACTATTATATATTCAAGTCTGTAGAAGTAAATTACTGGATAGTTATTTATAAAGCGTCATCTGAAAGACAAATGAGCGACCTTTTGAACCTTCAACTCAAAAAACCTACATTCACGTCATCGTTAAATATATAGGTATATAATAACTACAATGTTCTTTCTATATACAGCATAGTCAACAGCAAATTTCATTTTCCAAAGTATTTTCATGAGAAAATTATATTTTCATGAAGTTTCTCGTCGTTTTATCCTTTAATCGAAAAATTTTCATATTACATAAATTTCATTCTGAAAACATATTTCTATAAAACATTTTCGAATTTAATCAGATTAAATTTCTATTGTTCAGTTTCATTTGTTTAACTATATTCATGAATATGCAATATAAATATGAAAATCTTTGTTTTCTTTCCAATCCCTGCAGCCGATTTTTTCAGTGAGGTTGATTTTTAGAGCTTCGATAATAATGTGGCATTTCACAGAAAACTCAATACTTCTAATTCTTCAAAATCTGTTGGAAAGTATACTTCAGGTAAACTAAAAATTTTCAGTTGAATATCTTTCAAATCCTTGTTGAAATGTGAAAACTTACAAGTGGAACTTGCATTTAAATAAGCTACACTTTTATTTCACAATATCTAGGTTCATACATTGATATTATCAAAATTTAAGTATATCAGTAATTTTCAGTTTCGACAGAACTGTGGAGATGTATAGTAAAAGATGGTCAGATATTAGTGAAAATTATATGGTGGAGGCGGTGAATGCGTTACAGTGCAATGAAATCTAGTAGAAATCTCGAGAGAACTGTTTTTTTATTTGTTCTCAGATTATTAATAGTTTTCAATAACGCTTGAAGTGTTTATTTCCATTTTCAAATACTAACAAAAGTTTCAAAAGGAATTGTCACTGTCGTGCTCGCTCAATCCATGATAGAACATATACTTCGGAGACTCAAAAAAAGAGGTGATTTAATCGTTCTTAAATAATTTATTGTTTTGCGTTTGATGATTTTTGATTTTATTTCATGAATCGTTAATTTTTTACGAGATGAACAGTTTAATTTTGTATCTGAAAAACGATTAGACTTATAAAGTAGTAGGGGAATGAGGGGCATAACCGCATAGCGGGGTAGAACCGTACACCCCCTCTACTTCCTAAAAGCGCCACCTGTCGGCACTAACTCGTTTCGCGTTTTTCTCTTGACCTTATCGACACATGGCAAACGGTTTTTAAAGGTGACGCATGCGGTGATTTATATTGCAATTGTTTTGTCATCCAATTTAAGGTACGTGAACTTATTTTACCTACTTTTCGGTTAGCCAATACTTTACTATGCGTATTATTTTTAATTTTTTTGTATGGCGTTTGGTATAGACTAACTTTTATACTTCCTAAATAAGCCCTAAGTGTGATTCTACGACTTTCTATTTTTGGGTTATGTTGGATTGCTTACTTGATCTACCTTCGGGGCAAAATCGGACGGGGCATAATCGGACGCTATCCGGTTTTACCCCACGCAGTCGGTTTTGCACACATAAATGTCAACCCCTAGACGTAAGCTTTAATTCGCCATTGAGCCAATTTTATACTCAAGAGGTTAAGGCTTGGCTCCGAATGAATCCTGGGCGAGTAGTATCTCAATTTCAGGTAGCGAGTTTATTTGGCAGAGCCTATCAGCGCGCCACTACAATGCAAACCGCCGTCCATGGGTTTGAAAAAACTGGGATTTAGCCGACAAACCGACATGTCTTTACAAAGACAGACTTTGAACCTTCAAAAATAACAGACAGACCTAAAATTCAAAACAACTCAGAGGTCAATATTTCCACATCACCTGTAGAAGTCGGCTCACCAGTTGTTAGCCTATCTGAATTGAATTTGCAACATGAGAAAATTGCTGGTTCATCTGGAATTTTGCCACCTGATGCAGTTGCTGGACCATCTGGAATATATGTGCAGTCACCCAATAATGTGAATTCAGGTACGAAATCTCAAGAAACTGTGACGACTCAATCAAATTGAGACTACTCCTGAAAGCAGCCTTTTAAAGAAAACACCTGAAAAAGATATTTCAGCTAAAAGTTCAACTGATATGAAATTCTTGATTTCACCTCAAGATTTAATGCCTATTCCACATGCTAATAGAAAGGAGGGTCAAAACAGACGTAGAGGCAAAACGGTAATTATAACTGAATCGCCATATCAACGAGAACAGAGAGAAACATTATCGAAAGCAAAAACTCCCAACAGGGTGAAAAGAAACAGTGTAAAAAGAAATATAGTAGAAAACAAGTCTCTTCCTACAAAAAGGGCCAAGGCGATAACCAAGAAACCTAATGAAAACACTACAACAA
>JARQZK010002891.1:242500-262500 GCA_030704885.1 Cynegetis impunctata
TCTTTTTTATATTTACTAATTTCTTCTTAGATGATGTTCGATCGACATTTGACTCAATTTAGTTAGAAAAAAAGGGAGTCAACTAGAATACAATACATCGTCATGACGATTTGATCTCCATACACATACATTCCTGCGCTAGGGGGAGAAAGGTAGTGAGACACATTGAAAGAAAACACGAAGAAAACAACGTTGCTCGTAGCATAAAGCCTGAATAATTACAAAAATCCGAATAGGACTGAATATTCATGTTTTAAAGCGTCATGAAAAACTAATGTTGTGAGGTTGATGAAATTTCTCAGATTCTCTCATGATGGCGACAATTGCTGCAGACTAACAACGAATAATCCATTGTACCTTATTCGCCACATTCGCATAACGAAGATACACTGATATATATCTTAATCAATTTAATTCAAATATAGTTCCGAGTTGTGATGCTCTCTCCTTCCTGCTACCATCTAAAAAGATTATGGACAGTTTCTTCCTGAGACCAGTTGACACACATGAACTGATGCGAACCATAAGCGATATACAAAATAAAGATTCATGTGGAAATGATGGCTTATCCATCAAATTACTTTTAAACATACCTGATACAGCCATCAACATTTTAGTCTCGTTGATTAATGAATCTTTTGAAGTTGGTCACTTTCCCACTTGTCTGAAAACAGCCATTATTATCCCACTCCATAAGGGTGGAGATAAAACTAAAACTTGTAACTATAGACCTATTGCTTTATTGCCTACCTTATCGAAGATAGTCGAAAGGCTCCTGAAATGCCGTCTCTTACCCTTCCTTCTCAAACATAATATTCTTACAGTACAACAGTATGGCTTCTTACCCAAAAAATGCACTAATGACGCAATATTTTCGGTTCTTAATGAAGTATATACATCACTCAATGACAAACTGTTCACAACTTCAGTTTTTTGTGACTTCGCAAAGGCCTTTGATTGTGTTAACCATGCAATTTTAGTACGAAAACTTCAGTTTTATGGCATACGTGGGTCTCCTTTAGAATGGTTTAAATCTTAACTAACTAACAGGCCACAAATAGTACGAGCAAATGGTAAGAATTCAATAAATCTACTAATAGACAGTGGGGTAACTCAGGGCTCGGTTTCACGACCAATTCTCTTTCTTCTTTTCATCAACGATATTGTGGACTTGAAAATAAGTGGTAGAATTACTTTGTTTGCTGATGACACCAGTGTAACTTGGAGTAACTCTGATATACAAGCCTTACAGTAAATCATAAGTAATGATTTGATGGCTATTGAGGCCTGGTCTGATTCAAATGGACTTTGTTTCAACACAGATAAAACTGTAGTAATGTCTTACAGAGGAACCCTACAACCTGTTACCCTAAACAATAAAACAATTCAAACAGTGAACTCAGCGAAGTTTTTAGGTCTTTATATTGATGAGTCGCTCAAATGGTCTACTCATATAGATATATTAAGAAAAATATTATCTTCTGCATGTTTCGCCATTAAAACGGTTTCTAGAGAGTTATCAATTTCTGCTGCGTTGTCGACATACTTTTCTTTATTCGAATCACACCTTCGTTATGGTTTGCCATATTAGTGTTCATGCAGCCTCTTCCACTTTGAGTCTGTTTTCAGATTGCAAAAGAGAGCAGTTCGTTATATGTTTGATCTGAGCAGAAGGGCACATTGCGAATTCTACTTTAAAAAATTCAAAATTCTAACTCTTCCTTCACTATTCATATTCGAATCCGTCTGTTTGGTTCGCAAACACATTCATAACTTTTCAGGAAGACCAAATCATAGATATCCCACAAGAAATTCAGATACCGAATTTTATTTAATAACGCCCACCTCCGTCTTAACAAAAAACTCCTTTACCTACAATGCCGGAAAGTTATACAATCATCTACCCTTGGAGCTAAAATCCTTGAGTACGTACAAAAAGTTCCGAAGTTCAACTAAGGCTTTTCTTTTGGAGAAACCATTTTACTCAATGGCAGAATTTTATTCTGTAACTGAATTTCACAATGTCACATAAACCCTTGAGATTCACATTTAGTAGCAACATATATTAATGTTTTGTTTTTTTTTTGTAATATACAAAATTTTATATCTGTATAATAAGTTTAGTTGACAAATATGTTGATTCTTAACATATGTTTATACATAATCGACTGATAAATGTTTTTCTATTTTGTTCTTCTATTTAATAGATTCATGTTTTGTTCAACGATTGAAAGTGTGTTTTTTTTTTAATTAGTTATCATTGTTAAATTTTATTTTCAATTTTTTATAGGTATGTGCTTTGTCGACAAAATTTTGTAATTTTATAGGACAATAAAGCTGTTTCTCTCTCAAACACGTCGGGCATAAATCGTCCTAATTCTTTGAATAATACTTATGAATTTCTTCGGAGTTTTTAAATTTCAGAACCATGGAATAGATTCTGGAAGTGTGCACCTTTGTATTCGTATTTTCAAAGTTTGTAGACTTTTTTTAATTGAGGTAAAAATCAGAATAATTAACATTTCAATAGTTGTTCCATTTTTTGAAGCATCTTCTGCAACGAAGTGAAAACCATCAACTCAAAAAGCATTTAATAACAATTATATGAAATATACTCTTTGAACGAAATGGATAAAATCGACAAAAATTCACACCATAAAAGTAATTCAAAAAAATTAAGCAAACCATTTTCAATCAAATCATGAAAAAAATTTACAAGTTAACAATAGTCAATTTGATATACTACATAAAATTAATAAGAAAAATTTTTCTATAATTATGAAATTTATCAAACAACTTACCAAGGGAGCTGGTAATATGTGTTCCGATAATTCTACATTCAAAATCCAACAGTGAATTATATAATGGAATACATATAACCAGCTCCCTTGGAAAGTTGTTTAAACTTTTTAAATGATTGAAAAATTTTCCTTGTTTTCTTTATGTAGTAAAAACCATTCTTACCCCAGAATACCAATCAGAAGTTTCGACTCGTGAAGACTGCAGCGCAATCATTAATCAATTATAAAAAACACAATTGTAAAAAACACAAACCCAACACCTCAAGGAATGGAAATGGAAGAAATCTCGGTATATGACCAACTTAAAAATCCACGAGTAATCTTACCTAAACACCTCAGTGTTTGAAAATTTTGACCATGTCTACAAGACGAAACACGTAAAACTCTACTCTAGATTCATTAAACAAAGATATAATGTGTTTGATCGAAGTCAATTTTATATCCCTCATTTGATAAATGAATTACATTCAATAATGAAATCCATAGAAAAATTACAATTGAGCTATAAGCCCTTATAACGAGAATTCAGCAGTCCTTCAAAACATAAAATTAACTAATATAAAGATAGTAAACTGCTAACAGTATTCGTACCGATGAATGTAAGCTGTTGAAGAACTTCCAGTAATGAAATGTTGAGCAGCTCCGCGATCTGTCCAGTCTCAAATATTCAATGCGGACTGTATTATTTCCTCTTGTGTCATAGCGCAATGAACGTCCCGATGCAAACTAGCCACAGCATCATTATCACGGGCATATATCAGGCACTTCAGGACGAATAGAGCAGGGAATGTGAGTGTGCCAAAGTGCCTGAAAGCGCCTCTGCAGCTATCACGATAGCTAAGGCAAGTATTCGTACAGCCCTCCTCTGTGAGCTAAAAATTCTCTCACGCCCACAACAGTGCCCCCATGCAAGAATACCATAATGCCTATATGTGTCAACTTAATTTAGTGGAAATTTTATCAACATGTGCAGCCCGTCTGAACCTTGAATCCAAAAAAATGCTAAGTAACTTAAAGCGCCCCTCAAGAAAAGCATCGAGTTTCAAACAGAATATGACTGTCTTAGTCTTCTCTTCATTCATTCCAAGATGATTCGACGTGAACCAATCAAGTGCTTTGAACTTCGCGACCTCTGACGCCTCCATTGCTTCTGCGAGCGTACTTCCTTTACAGACACACAAGTGTCATCAGCATACAGTATGGACTCAAAAGGTGATAAGTATTCCGGCAAATCATTCACATAGATAAAAAACAAAACTGGTTCCAATATGGATCCCTGGAGATTCTCTATAGTGACCGGAACTCTATCTGACAATCTTCCATCTGAATATACAATCTTATATCTTTCCAATAGATTGAATTCAATGAGAGATATACTTCTCTCATCGAAACGATACTTTTTCATATTCCTGAGAAGTTCTGCGTGTGAAACGCAGTCAAACGCTTTAGATGAATCCAGAAACTGTGAAAGAGAGCATATCCCGAGCTCGAAACAGTCTTTTGTATTTCGTATGAAGTTAATTATTGCCTCAATGGTACTGCTTTTTTTCCTGAAGCCAAATTTATTTCTGGAAAATTAAATATTTTTCTCAAAAAGCTGTTATTTGATTTCAAAGAATTATTCCAAAGATCTTAGTGCATATTGGAACCAATGATATTGGTCTGTAGCTCGCAACCAGATCCATATCATAATTTTTGTACACGGGGACCAAATTAGATATCTTAAGGCTAGCGGGAAAAATTCCATCAGTAATACATCTGTTAATCAGGTAGGTTAGCGAAACTATGACATAATTCAGGTTACGCTTCACCAAAGGCACCGATAGTCCATAGTAATTCGTTGGCCTACTATTCCTGAGCGTCCGAATAATACCACTAACTTCATTCGGAACAACCTCAGTAAGGTGAATTTGAGAGTCTCAGGAATCATTTTCACGAACGTATCATACGGATCAGGATAACTCTGTATATTCTCAGACATCCTATGCGGAATACTAGAAAGAAACGTTGATGGATCAATATTATTTTCAATCTGTGAAGGACGTTTCCCATTCACTAGATCCCTGTCAGTTTTAGCCGGATTTATAGAATTTCTTATGATCCTGTCATGAGCCGCCACCTTAGCACTTCTTATAATCAATTTTTACTTTAGCCTAATTCTGTTTCATATAAATTGTGCTATTTTTCTTATATAAAAACACAGTTCATTTAGAAAACTGACCTGTTTCCTCATATGATGAAGTTCTTCTGTGAACCATATCACCTCACGATAATTTTGTTTACACTTGATTTCTTTTTCTATTAAAAAAGAATCAACAAAATTCCGGTGAAATATGTCAAATCTGCCAACTATACTGAGTGTTTCATCTCTAACAAAGTCCTAACAGAGGCTATCCAGAATACTATGTAGTGCGCAGAGATTTCTCTGATTGAAAGGCCTATATGTACTTTGTTGATATTGATTGATTGGATTTAGCAAATCACAAAGGGTGTCATCTTCTTATCTACTCTTTACCGAGTGGTGGACATTGAAATTACCATAGATAGTTGTGTTTGTGTAAGGAAAACGATTCAAGTACAACAATATTTCCTCAAAAATCTCAAGCATATTGTTGGAATAACATTAAGAGAAAGGTATAACGATACCACGTCAGATCAGCAGAATCAAATCGTGCAGCAACCACTTCACTCACAGTCGATTTCAACCGACATATAATTAAACTCCTATATACAGGAATAAGTAAGTTTCCTACACATTACCAGTAATCCACCATGCACTTGTTCTCTTCGGCAAGATGAAGAAACAATCGACCATCCATCGAAGCGAACACACGAAAATAAAACTCAAGTATTTCTAAATAAGAGATTTTTTACTCATAACAACATTTTGACATTTCAAAACTCATTAAGATATGAATATTGGATATATGTTTATCTCTCAGCTGAGCCAAACGATCAGTATGAAGCTTTTAAAAGCATTCTCTATTTCTATTTCGACTTTCGACGGCAAACCCCTGTTAGATAAATACAGAAATGAAAAACTATAGCAATTTTGTACAAGATTTATATGTATTTTATAAACAAACTAATAATCAAAATATATTTGAACAGTACAAAATGGAAAGAAAGAATTACCAAAAATTCATAGGTCATTATAAAATTGGGCTTAATTATAATAAAATTACTAATTCTAGTAATAAAAATGAAACAATGTGGAATATTTTTCACGGAACGTAATAAAAGCAAATCACAGCATAACCCAATTTTTCGCAATAAAAGCAATCAGCTTGTCAAAAACCTACTGAAATCTTAAATATTCTTAAAAATCGATTCGATCTGTCAGAAAATATTAAACATAATGTAGATAAAATAAATCAAAGCATAATTCTTCATAATCCACTTACTATATATCTACAACCGGTCGATTATAATGAACTGTTAAGAATTATTATGGCACTACCCAATGAATACTCTTCTGGAGACGATGAATTTCCAACGTTTCTACTGAGGCACATTGCTCATATGATTTGTACACCATTGGTGCATATCATGAATAATTGTCTTGGATTGGGAGTGTTTCCAGATCAATTCAAAATTGCAAGGGTTGTGCCCATATTCAAGGAGGGGGATGTACACGGTTCGTCGAACTATAGACTAGTGTCACTACTTTCATCAGTGTCGAAGATCTTTGAAAGAGGAATATACAATCGATTACTGCGATTTATTATCCAATGTAACATCCTTAACACCAGTCAATTTGGTTTCCTTCCTGGAAGGTCTACAGATATGGCAATATTTACAGCAGTCGCAGACATAATTGCAAATCTTGATGAGAATGATAGGGTCGCAGGCCTTTTTTTTGACCTTTCAAAGGCGTTCGACACAATTAATCATGAACATTTGCTAATAAAATTGCATCGGTATGGGGTGAGGGGCCTGTGTGCGGGTCTGATTGCCTCATATTTAAAAAATAGATGTCAGACTGTGTCCATTTCCCATGATGGGCAGAATCATTATTCCGAGAGCACTTTGGTTCGGAGGGGCGTTCCCTAGGGTTCTATACTGGGACCTTTGCTCTTTTTATTTTATGTCAATTACCTTCCCGGCTCGCTGGGTGAGGGGCTTGTTTGTCAGTATGCCGATGATACGTCGGTATTGCTGTCGAGCGGGGGTCTCGCTGGCTTGTCGGTGGGCTGTTATTGTGTGATAGAGCAAATGGCCACTTGGTGTGAGAGAAATTGCCTTAGACTGAATAGCGATAGGACGGGACTTATAATGTTCAATAAACACAAAATGAATACTGAATTATTATATGTCAATCATAATCATAAAACTATACCAAATATAAACTATATAAAATTTCTAGGCATCCATAATGACTCCTGTATCAGCTGGGAGAAACATATTGCAAAACTTCAATCAAAACATAACAATGCATGTGCTTTAATATGCAGGCTTCGAGACTGCATGTCACTGCACTGCATTCAACTCTATTATTTTGCACACGTGCAGTCCCTGCTTAACTATGGAATATCCATCTGGGGAGCATTCAGATATTCTGATTCCGTATTTAAAACTAAAAAAAGAATAATCAGGTGTATGCTTGGTCTTCATCCACTGACTTCGTGCAGGTCATTCTTTAAAGAATTAGATACCTATACTAACCGTCCCTGGACTGTACTTTTTAACACTTGTCATCTTTGTTAGAAAAAACTTGCACGTGTTCTCGACGATCAGGACGGTTATGCTGATAACGTGGTCATATCCACCAGAAGAAGAGAAGAACTCCGGATCCCTTTACATCATTCTACGTATTTTGAAAGAGGTGTTTATTATCGCGGTATTAAGGCCTATAATCTCTTACCCGCTGATATTAGGAATGTGGAGGGGTATTGATAGGTTCAAAAGGCCTGCCTCAAGATTTGTAAAAGACAAATGCTTGTATTCCTTTAACTATTTAACTATACCTAATTGTTATCTTGATATTTTATTGTCTGTATTGTTATGGTAATTTTTTTTTATTGTCGGTTGTGTATTTATATTTTGTATATATATTTTTTTAACTCGAGGGACCTACAGTTTAACGCCGGTTCCGAACGGCCAATGGGCTTGTAAACTATGTACATTACCCAACAATTTTCAATCATAAATAACCACTAAATTGCGGACATACACAACACTCAAGAGCGAGGTGGGACTCAAACCCACAATCCTCGATTTACAAACGGTATGAGGCGGTTCACCTTACAGCTGCTCTACCGGGGCCTAAATTTATACCTATTTGTTGTAATAATGTGATTTTTTTTTATTTTACATACTCATTAGCTATTGTGACGTTGCTTTTCTTCAAATTTTTGAATTGTGTCGGCAAAAAGAAAATGAATAAATAAATAAATATTGGTCACACCTTGAATTTTTAAGTGCATCAGAGAAATTTGAAGTTCACGTGAGGAAAATTCACTACTGCTTCATATGAACTCCGCAATCGGAGGAATTTTCAAAAAAAACTTCCTGTTACACCCTGACGCCATAATGTTGATTCCATTGGTCTTGGTACTCGAAAGGAAGAGTTAACTTGAAAGAGGAATAAACGCTTGGATGTTCAGATTTTAACTTCTGACATGTTATGTTCGGTATTGTCTGACCCATATAATTCTGTACACTTTCCACGGATGTATCAGCATGTAATCTTGAAAGGTGAATGCTTGTTAAAGGTTTCTTTGGTGCACTCACCAGCTCTTTTGATGTTGATGTTCCAACAACTGGCAAACGGGAGGAAATGCTTCCTCTTGTAAAGGGTTTCTTCATGAGTATTATTGTTCTCTTTGTTTGGTCTGATCTTGCGCTTACCTTCCACAACGTTCCATTGTGCCGCCTACTGATTCGCATCTAACGATGGAACGTTGTCATTCTTTATATCATTTTCTTTATTAATAAAGTCTTGAATCAACAAACTGTTCGTGGTTGCTGTGGATCGAGGATCATGTGTTAATACCACAGCCGCAGATGTATTATTATTCTTCATAGACTTCCCGACACCTGGCTTTTTATCATCCGTTTTGTTATTTTTTGATTTTCACTGAATTGAATCAATCTGCCGAGTTCACACACTAATTTGTTTGATTTGTGCAATAACCAAGCTTTTCGAGTAGAAAATGCTGTTTTTCCGTTGACCTCTAAATAAAAGCTTACTTTAACGTACACGAAATTGATCATTAATGACCCATTTTAATGTGCAATTTCTTCTATTTTAATGTATGATTGTCATGAGCAACCAAACTCAGAAGTATTCAGCACGGAATAGTTGAATTATTCTGTGTCTGTGCTGTTATTCCACAGAGAAAAGGAATTCATAATTCAAATCGAAAAATTTAACTCTATACAAAATAAAGTAGAAACTGCGGAAAAAATTTTATGCAATAATCGTTCGAAAGAAAATAACACTTCAGCTTCCACCAGTTCCACATATTCCTTATCGGATATTGTAGGTAATGTTAACTATTCAGAATGTCACATGTCTAATATTCCATCTATGAATTTCTCAAATTGTTCCATCGGGAGCATAAATATAAATATATCGAAATGAACATAGAAATTTATATTGTGTCAAGTGTATCTGTCATGCAAAATAAAAATTTATTTCAATCAAGAATTTATACTCAATTCATGATGAGGTCGACGGAAAAATCTTGTAATAAACTAGTTTATTAATGTAGCGATCAATGGTCTCGAACTATTAATCTATATCGAGATATAAAATATCTCAACCATTAATCGCTGTCATTAATAAATTAGTTTATTAAATAACTATTAAACGATGATTTTATTTTGGAAACTACATCGTGGAGCAGTATTTCCATGTCACATTTCTCTTGTTTCCACTGAAGCAACTAAAATTGGCAATATTTGCATATTATTCAGTAGAAATAATCAATATTTGTTGCCAAACATAAGGAAATTTCAAGGAACATGTAGGACATTTTGGAACATTTACGGAAACAAAAAATTATTCCGCAATGTACCTCAATTTTCCTCCGGTGGAAACGTAGCTATATATTCATTCGTTTTCGTACTTCACTGCACAATTAGTCTAAGAGCCCACGACACTAAACCTAGTTCGATAAGACTACCAGATGATATATTTATATTTAGTCACGTCATTAATAGGGGAACACGAAATGGCGATGCTGCAATGCAAAAAACCTGGCTGTCATAAAAAAAAAAATTTTTTTTCAAATCCGGTTTCTAGTATGATAAGACTCCCAATTTTTATTTGTTTCTCGAAATAGGAGAGTGATAGAACTACGCCTCGTATCTAGGTATCTAGTATGATGGATCTCCTCAAAAAATCCAAGCTCATCCGAAAGATCATCAATTTCTGTGTAAGAAACACCACTGCTGCATTTTCCAAACAGTGGAGAAAGTGGTTGCTGCAGCGATTGAAGGTCGCCCTCCGCGCGGCTGCATTCGGCGTTTCAATTTAGTTTTGTCAGCAATCGACCGGTTCCTTCCGATTTTTACCGGTTGAATACGCGTCCCACGTTCACATATGAATAATTTCACGTGTCGTTGATTGTTTAAACAAATTAAATCGGCAAATTTTATGTTATATTCGATTTTTCAGCCATTTTCATTTGTGTTGTATTCATAAAATAAATATATCGTTATAATAATTTATTCAATAGAATTTTAACATTAAGTAATTTATTATTGAGTAATTTCTCCAAAAAGTAATGTTGTGAATCTAATTAATTGACTTGTATTTATAAATTTGTATTATATAGATAATAAACATTCTTTTTGATGTAAAATGAATGGAGATTTTGTGACTATATCAATACTTTCATTCATAAAAATTATTTTAAAAAATAATCTTGCTAAGAATTTTACCAATCTTCGTTCTTCATTGCCCGCATCCAAATTTAAAAACACTATTTCACGTTCATCCTCATTCAAAATTATTTGTTCAAACAATCAACACAATGAAAATGACTGAAAAATCGAATAATATCACATAAAATTTGCCGATTTAATTTATTTAAACAATCAACGACACGTAAAATTGTTCATATGTGAACGTGGGACGCGTATTTAACCGGTGAAAATCGGAAGGAACCGGTCGATTGCTGACAAAACTAAATTGAAACGCCGAATGCAGCCGCGCGGTGGGCGACCTTCAATCGCTGCAGCAACCACTTTCTCCACTGTTTGGAAAATGCAGCAGTGGTGTTTCTTACACAGAAATTGATGATCTTTCGGATGAGCTTGGATTCTTTGAGGAGATCGATCATACTAGATACCTAGATACGAGGCGTCGTATATCATGCTGCTGCCACTGATTAGGCCAATCAGGAGGGCTTGCAGCACTGCATTATCGTATAGTTCTATCACTCTCCTATTTCGAGGAACAAATAAAAATTGGAAGTCTTATCATACTAGAAACCGGATTTTTAAAAAAAAAATTAATTTTTTTTTTATGACGTAGCCAGGTTTTTTGCATTGCAGCATCGCCATTTCGTGTTCCCCTATTAATGACGTGACTAATTATAAATATATCATCTGGTAGTCTTATCGAACTAGGTTTAGTGTCGTGGGCTCTCCTACTAAATGTGAATCTGCGACACGAATGATTACTAGTTACGTTCTCGATACGTTTCCACTGTGATAGCAACACGGATTTTTTCCAAATGTTGCCTATTTTCTTCTGGAGTTCATCGCTCAAAATGTTCCTGCGGTGGAATCGTAGCTTGAATGGTCGTAGTAGAAACAGTTAATATTCGTTGCCGAAACATAAAGATATTTTAAGGAACATTTAGGAACATTTGGGAACATATTTGGAAATACGCAACAGCAACAAAAATGTTGCACAATGTTCCTCATTGTTCCTCCGATGGAACTAAAGCTTAACGTTACTCATACTCATAGCCATAGCACAAAAATCACTTATAGAAACATTAACACAGTTTATATGAAAACAGTTTTCACAAATTGAACATTCAATTGCGTCGTCCTATTTATCAAGATAATACTCGACCACGCTTCAACATTGTCACAATACATGTATATGTATAAATAAGAATTGTGATCCGTGAGATATAAAATGAATTCAATTCCGCGAAAACAAAACTAAATATTTTTATTGAGAATAGATGATGTTGGTTAGTTAGTCTAGAATGATAATAAACATGTGTTGAAGTTGACCTACATAGTTAGTCGAAACATATATCAGCAATATTTTCTGAATATGGTAAATATAAATTTATTTCAATCGTCACTGATAATTTTCGACAAGTTTGGGCTTCTTGTTGATGAAATCCATAACCTATACGTTCTCGCCATCTCCTTCAAATAGAATTCAACTAGTGTTTTAGCACTTTACAGGGGATGACACATGACTCAATTGTAAGAGGTATGATCATCTTCTCGGCATTATAATCTCAGTGATTAATATATGCATTAGAATTATAATTAATTGTCCAATCGACGACCCAAAAGCTTATAGTTTCTGTCTAAACGGTAATCCTCAGTAATATCTCGCAGCAGGGTTCCTTCTTCGATTCGCTTAGTCAAGGTAAGCCTATAATTTCTTCACGAAAGTCAGCTGATAAATGACGTTAATGAATACAAAATAGTACCCAAATATCATTTTGATATTATATACCTTGGTATTCAGTAATCCCTCGTTGCAAGGTTCTTCCCTCGAATTACCTACCTATGTAGATGAGGTAGAACTTTCATCAATTTATGTGATGGAAATCAGCTTTCCACGAACGTTTGAGCGCTGTGGTACGTGAACAGGTCGCAGAATAAATGTCCACACAACTGTTTTTTAAATTTCAACTTGAGTTTGTCATTAGTTTGAACGTAGTTCACGAGAAGTTCGGTTAAGCTTCAGTCTTTTCAATGTCTCGATCATTCCACTACAACTTCTATTCAACACGTGTTACCTTAAAGTTACGGCTCGAGTAATGAACTTTGGCCGAACTCGCCAACCGACATGAACATGAAATATCAAATTTCATTTTAAGTTCATATATGCTCATGTAACTTCGTTTTTCTCTTTTGATGATTTTCATGTATAAAATTTTCTTATAATCTGCTCAGAAAATCATCAGAATATCATTTTTCGTTCCTAATGTTTTAACGCTATTCGCTATTGGCGTCTGAAATTAAGATCGTAGCGCCGGAACGACTGATATCGGTACCACTCTATGGGCCATTAACGGTTTGTTCACCTTATTTGGTAAATGGTAATGGTATTTACGTTCATTTCATTTCGAGTTTTCGAACGTTTAGCTTCGTAATTTGTGTTTTTTTGGACTTCGTATTTTCCAGTGGTTCATTGTGTTTCGATTGAGGACAATATTATCTCTGTTAAACAGTAGATAACCTACCAACATCAGGTTGAAATTTACACTGAGTTATTATCTTGGAACATGAAAATCAATAATAGAATAAAATAGAAGATGAATAAATTAATTGGTTAGAGGAACTATGTCATGAAAAGGCTGTATGATAGAACACCTATTTATTCAAAAAGTAAAAAAACTTTCAAATGTTTCAAGAAAACATCTCTGGCATCTGTCTAATTTCATTGCCAACTGAAGAGGTTTTGAGTATAATGGACAAAACTAAGTACTTAACTACTTACCAGAAAAATTGAAAGAAACAACATGAAATAAAAGAATAATTAACATGAATACTCTGCATGAATGGTTTGAACGTAATGAGTTATTATATTTTTTGAGTTTTCCTGACGTATAACATCTCTCCTAAAAGTACGGTGGACTTTTGAGAGTCTGGCTCTTTTTATAGAATCTCTGTTTTCCTGGTTATATAATTGAATATTTCAGTTTTTACCTAGCTATAGAGTCAAGTTTTATTTCATATTCTTGATGTTATGATAAACTGTTATTTTGGTTGTGCAAATAAACATTATTTATTATTATTATTTTAATAGTATCTCTGGTTGCTATATGAACAAAAATACAATTACCTAGAATCTCTGGATGATAGCCAAGGTTAATATTTTGATAAAAGTGAAAGATTTTATGTTGGAATAGCATTGGACTTCAAAAACCCTACGTTTTCGGTTAGCTGAAAATTGCATATCATCAGTTGGTATAATTCTATATGGAAAACCCCACAAATTTACGACAGAGAACATAATTATTCTCAGTAAACTGTGAAGAAAAAACTTTCTTATGTTCAGACGCTTTTTTTCAATCTTCAAGTCCTGAATCCACAATTTTCTTCTGTCCATCATTTTCTTGTTTCCCAACTTTGTTTGGAATACAAGTTTGAATTGTCCAGCTTTCGGAAAGATATGTAAGCTATATTCGGGTTTTTTTTTGCCCAAGATGAATAATAGGACACACAACAAAAGTGATTCATCTCTTCTAAATGTTCCCAACTAAAATTAAACACAATTAAATCTCAACAACTCATATAAAATACACGTAAATACAGATGTAAACAAAGCAATCTATGGCCCATACGTTAGTAATATTCGACACCGGTAGGGGGTGTATCGCTCATCTACGTTCGCCAATTACAAAACATTCACTGAAAAATCAGATATTGACATAACAACGATATTTTGAACGCAATAATAAAATGCGTGAGCACCAGAGGCTCACTGGAGCCGTATTTTTCGCGCGAAGTGCTTCGTGTCGGGATGCGCGATTCGAACGGAATAAATTATTCCGTTTTCTGAAAAACCACACTGTAATAGCAAACCGAAATTAATTTATATCATCGAAAAAAAGTGCATTGCATACTGAAGACCTGTACTTCAATATCAAATCGTAATAAAAATGAGAAAATTATTTATTATATTCAAAAGCAAAACATGCGATACGAAAGGGATAGTCCCCGCGAAGTACAGCGCTGTTGAGGAAAAGGGTTTAAAACATCAGAGGATCATATTTCAACATGATTTCATCCATCGCAGAAGCTGTGGATTTGTGCAAAATTCAGTGGATTAATAGAAATGACTAATATTTATCTTTTTTCCAAACTAGCCTTTATTGATTTTTGTATAAAATGATATTCAGCTCGGTATTCACTAAGAATGACAAAATCCTAACTTGAGTTATCATCATTTTCATGTGATTTTTTTTCGGGCATCCTGTGCAGAGATGATTTCCTTCGAAATCATGAACTCCGGTACATATATGTTTGAAGAAATCTTCAATAAAAAATCATGATTGGTTTTTTCCAAACATACCAATACAGTAAATTGTTTTGAATAGGTATTCAAAAAAAAGCTAATTCGTTTTTCGGATACCCTGTATTCAATGATGATTTGAATTGAAACAGGTATGTTTCATGTGATCCTGATTCAGAATCCATCATTAGTTTTTGTGAAAAACATTTTCCAAAATTGGTCCAATTATAACGATTTTACAGTGGTGGTAAGTCCAATTTGCACTATAAATATATATATATATATATATATATATATATATATATATATATATATATATATATATATATATATATATATATATATATATATAACTTTATAAAGAAATAAAAAACTAACTTTTCACAGGTTAAAATAAAAATCTATTGAGTAAACGCGTTTCGTCATAACATTGACTTCATCTCGTACTAAACTATGGTATTACAAAACAATCTATTTATACGAAAATTGAACATAACAGAGGGGTACTTAGAGAAACTAAATAACAATAAGCAATTCATTCTGAGCTATTAGTAGGTACCTACATTGAACAAATTAAGGAGAGGAGAAGGGTTTACTTCAATCTGGTCGTTTACTAAATTTCCGGAATTTTTATATTTATTTTATGTATAGGGATTCCCAACAGTTGGCTTTATGGAGACTATTTTCAAATTGTAATATATTATAATTGTGATTAAAAAGGTATGGGTTTTTCTTGAATAAGATGACACGCATAATTAGAATCAGTTTTCTGCTTAATATAGCTACGTTGGTGTTCGTGTATTCGAGTTTTGAAATTTCTACTAGTACGTCCTATATAGAATTTTTCACAATCGTTACAATCGAGTTTATAAACACCAGTACGTTCATCTCTATGAATTTTTGATTTGTTGTTTTTAATCAATTTTCCAATGCTATTATTGGTTTTATATGAAATTTTGAAATTTTGTTTTTGAAAAAACAATTTCAGGTTTTCGGAAGTTTTGCCCAAGTATGTTAAACTGCTAAATACTCTACTTTTTTCGGATAAAAGTGGGTAAATTTCTGAAATTGCCATTTTGTATTTTTTCCTCTGAATGAGGCTGTCAATTATATTAGGTGAATAACCATTATTTACTGCCATTTGTTTAATTATATGCAATTCCTTCCGAAAATTAGCTTCGGACAACGGAATTTTGAAAAGTCTATGAATCATACTATGATAAGCCGCTAATTTATGTGAAAAAGGGTGTAGTGATGTGTTATGAATTGTAATATCTGTATGAGATGGTTTATGAAAAATTGAAAATTCGTGTTTGTTGCTTTTTCTGGCAATAGTTAAATCTAAGTAATTAATAGAATTATTCATTTCAGTTTCTAGAGAAAATTTAATACGAGGGTGTATGGAATTAATATAAGTAATGAAATTATCCAATTGTCTATCTGTACCAGTGTAGCAAACAATGACGTCATCAACGTATCTATACCAATAAAGAAAGTATTTACTGCTGAAGTGATTCATAATAGTTTTCTCTAAATTATCCATAAAGATTTCTGATAACAGAGGGCTTAACGGATTTCCCATAATCAAACCTTCCTCATTACTATAACACACGTTGTTGAAACTGAAATAATTTTGTTCTAAACAAATTTCCAGTAAATGAGTAATATCTGACTGTATAAGTGGATGAACATTATTAGAAATAAGAAAATTTTTGATTAAATTTACAGTTTCATTAGGCGGAGTGCTAGGAAACAGATTATTTACATCTAAAGAAAATAATTTTGAATTGTGAGGTAATACAATATTTTGAATGTTTTTGATCAACTCGTTTGAATTTTTAATGGCGTACTTGGGTTCAAATTTCGTATATTTCTTAATTAAGTCAATCAAAAATTTTGATAATTTAACAGCTGGAGCTGTTATATATGAAACTACTGGTCTGATGGGATAACCATTTTTGTGTAATTTAATTAAAGAATATAACTGAGGCGCTTGTGGATTAGTTATGACTAACTTTCTTATATCACCATCACTAATTATTGACTTTGATTCATTAATTGCAATTTTGATAATTTTCGAAAATTTCGTTGTTGGATCTTTATTTAAAATTGTATAATTACCAGAGTTTAAGAATTCTTTAGTTTTGGATAAATAGGTTTCTTGATTTAACGCTACTACCTTCGCTACTACTTCTTTATAAAGTTATGAATATGAACTTTCACCAAGTAAATGCCAATTCCATTCAATGTTTAAAGATATATATATATATATATATATATATATATATATATATATATATATATATATAATGTTTCTAACTTATACCATCCAAGGTATATGGAGGCATTTCGATGTTTCGTGAACTCGTATAACCAGCTCCGCTAGGTGGTTTGTTTGATTAGTTTTAAATAAATTTCCTAGTTCACTTCATTATATATATATATATATATATATAAAAATATAAATAAATATATATATATATATAAATATATATATATATATATATATATATATATATATATATATATATATATATATATAAGCTTGCCATACGTCCCGATTTAACAGGGACAGTCCCGGTATATTGCTCTTGTCCCGGTGTCCCGCCCGGTTTGATCGATGTCCCAAAAAACGGCTCTAGGATGTAAAAGTAATGAATAATAACTGTAAGTAGTTTAATTTTAACTACAGGTCTATGAGAATGGTGAGCACTACCTAGTGGAGAGGTGTAGGTACCTACACTATCACTTTATCGGGCAGAGAGACGTGAGGGCTTTGTTTTGAAAGCGAATATTAACATTGTCAACTCATTTATTAATTGTTTTTTTAGTTTGATAAAAAATTGTGTTTCATAATTGTTTTTCAGTTAACAAAATGTTGTAGTTTCACAAAAAATAATGGAACTTAGTAATTGTTCAATTACTTAATTGATTAAATTTTATAGAGTATTTTAAGTATTTTATCAACACTTCTCTCTAGATGGTAGACCAGAAAATATTATCATTGAAAAGGAAAAATTATATACTTTTAAGTAGCAAAAATCCCTTCTTTGTTTTTGAAAGGTATGTAGAACTAACAATGTATGGCTCCAGATTCCCTTCTTCCGTCACATGCGAGGCCTCAAAAAATGCTTGAAACTCATCATTTCGCTTCTGATTTTTTTTAAAAATTCATAGGGAGGACCCCTCGCTCTACTGGGAGATATGGAGGACCCCTAGACCTCCAGATAAGGCCATCCCATATTAATGTGTCCCGGTTTCAATCACCAGAATGATGGCAAGCCTATAATATATATTTATATATACAGGGTGTCCCACCGGGAAAGAACCCGATCTGCATATGGAAAACTACACATAGGAAAATTTTCAAAATTTGACAGTATACTAATGTCGATAGGGGCAACTAGACTAAAATATTTTCAAGATGGTGGCACTTTTGGTTTTACCGGAAGTAGATACCAACTTGTTTATTTTAAATTAGACACCCTATATATTAATAAATTTTTGGATTGTACGCAAGATTCTAGGCAGATTTTACTTTTCACGTCCTATACCTAAGTCTAAGCGTTTTCGACATATTTAGGTTTTTATGTCAAAAATGACGATTGCAAGCCCTAATATAATTATCACCTTCTCCTATAAGAAAGCCCTTTTCACTTACTTTGGGTTCAATTGCTTGTTGAAAAGGACCTACTCTGATAGATTTTGTATAATATTTGCATACAGAGTGTTCAAAAAATAAGATCTGAAATGAGATTGAGAAAACTGACAAAAATCAATTTTTTCAAATGGAAACCCCCCCAAGTTTAAATAATTTTCGTTTGTATAATTTAATCGGAGTGCCATTACGATGATTTGAAATGTCAAATACGATCATGGCTCTATCCTAGATCTAATTGTTTAACGATTAAATGCAAAATCGCCATATAAAAATAAATTGGCAATATTTCGAAAACTTCAAGTTTTAGATATAGATAACCTCATACAAAGTTACCTTCTTTTTGAATGCTAAATTTGAAAAAATTGATTTTTGTCAGTTTTCTCAATGTCATTTCAGATCTTATTTTTTGAACACTCTGTATGATTAGTTATGCAAATATTATACAAAATCTATTAGAGTAGGTCTTTTTCAACAAGTAATTAAACCCAAAGTAAGTGAAAAGTGCTTTCTTAAAGGAGAAAATGATAATTATATTAGGGCTTGCAATCGTCATTTTTGACATAAAAACCTAAATATGTCGAAAACGCTTAGACTTAGGTATAGGACGTTATAAATGAAATCTGCCTAGAATCTTGCGTAGAATCCAAAAATGTATTAACATATAGGGTGTCTAATTTAAAATAAACAAGTTGGTATCTACTTCCGGTATAACCAAAAGTGCCACTATCTTGAAAATATTTTAGTCGAGTTGTCCCTATCGACATTAGTATACTGTCAAATTTTGAAAATTTTCCTATGTGTAGTTTTCCATGTACAGATCGCGTTCTTTCCCGGTGGGACACCCTGTATCTATATATATATATATATATATATATATATATATATATATATATATATATATATATATATATATATATATATATATATATATATATATATATATATATGTATGTATATCAAAAATATCTGAAATCGTGGTACCGAAGGTATAAGACGAATAAAAAAGTACTCCCGCACCATACAGTTGACTTTAGATTCGCTGCTATATTATTTTCGGGGAATATACGACGGAAAGAAAGCGACCTTCATCCAATATTTCCTTCTTTCATATTATTTCTTGAAGCACTCCTCGAGAAACTAACGAAATGATATCCAACCCTTTCAGAAAGAATGGGTTTGTTGGACAGACAGTGAGTCCAGAAATAAACAGAGGATTAAGCTAGATCCAAGTATTCAACATGCAAAGTTATTGTTCCATAGCTCACTACAAACAATGAAAAATTATCATGAAAAGAATCGATGTCGAATAGATTTCTGGTTAGTCCTTCGTAATTTTGTCACGATGAGGAAAAATAACGTAGTTTCGAGA
>JARQZK010002891.1:265000-267500 GCA_030704885.1 Cynegetis impunctata
AGGGAGTATCAACTTAAGGAGTACCACCAGAAATTATTCGACACAAGCGTTGTGAAAAATGTAACCAAGAGCATAAAGACACGTGGAAATTTTCGGAATGTATGGATAACACTGGTGAATGAACTAAAAAACAATTACATAGATGAGAAGGGTAACATATGTTTTAATGGTCTTTATTTGGACGAGGCACGGGCTCTCACCGATCCCATCCCCATCTCATCTCATATTTCTAAAATTGAATCGGTCGAAAACAAATTCTTGAGTTTAGTTGTAAAAGATATGATTCTGGATAAATTTTCGGGAAAAAATCAAAATGCGAAAATATTTTTAGGCCTTTATGTTCAGGAATATAATCGTTTAAAAATAGGTAGCCTGCATTATCAAGAAGTGTTGAAATTTTTTTTAGACGGACCGGCTCTTGATTGGTTTCTTGCTTTTCTAAAAACACACACCATCTCACATCCATGGGAATTTTGGCAAAACTCTTTTCTGGACACTTTTTCAGAGATAGCTTGGGTTGAAATGAATTATGCTTACACTTTTCGATACATTAATGGGCCAATGTTAGATTATGCACTTCAAAAAATTAACTTACTTATAGATGCTGATCCTGAATTAACTACGAATAGTTAAATAAATTTCATTGTATTGGGTTTGCCATCTCATGTAGGGTCACAGATTACCAAAAGAGATTTAAACTCAATAGATAAATTGATGTCGAGTATTCGACAATTAGAAACTTTGGTTATTAACAAAAATAAAAATATCTCCATATTTGAAAATAAAACGCAAATTAAATTCTTGAATAAATCGGAATTGAAACTATGCTCCTATTGCAAAGATAGGGGTTTCCCAAATAGATATCATCCAGAAAACTTATGTCGTAATAAAATCACAAAACATAAGGAAAATATTAAAAATGATAAAATTAAAATGGTTAATAACTTGGAAATCCAAGAAAGTATTTCATCATCTGATGAATCAAAAAACGAATAACTACCCCACTTATTAAATTGAATGTTCTAGTTAACAACTATCCGGCAATCGCACTTTATGATTCTGGAGCCAATATATCGGTGATAAATTATAACACTGTGAAAAGACTAAAATTAAATGAAAATATAAGTGGGGTGAAAAAAATAAATACGGTTTCAGGTTCCACTGAAACATTAGGTTCAATTATAGTAAATTTAAAAATATTTAATATTTCAAAAAAATGGCCTCTTTTTATAATAAAGAGTGAATCATTTTAAGATGATATTCTTCTGGGATTAGATGTTATTAAAACATTTAGGCTATGTCAAAATAAAAAATTAGAAATTTTCCAAAAACATGAAGAAAAAAGATCTAATTCACTTAAGGAAATCCAAATAAATACTGCAATAACAAATGTAGACAATAACGAAGAGTCTTTGAAATGTCTATTAGATAAATATAAAAAATTTTTCGCTGAAAACAAGTACGATGTAGGCGCTGTAACAAACTACGAGGCAACAATAAAACTTACAAAAAACAAATACATTGCAAGAAAACCATATAAATGCTCATTGCAGGATAAAGAAGAAATAAATACACAAATAAAATCTCTTCTAGAAGCAGGTCTCATAGAATATTCTTCAAGTCCTTATGCATCTCCTGTAACTCTTGTTTTTAAGAAGGAGGAAGGAAGAAAATCACGTCTGTGTATTGACTATAGGGAACTAAATAAAATAATTGTCCCAGAATGCCATCCATTTCCCATAATAGATGACCTATTACTTTTAGCGCGCGATTGCTTATATTTTACAAAACTCGACATAAATTCGGTGTTTTGGTCGATTCCGATTAGAGAAAAGGATAAACAAAAGACGGCATTCATCACACATAACGGACACTGGCAATGGTCATGTTTACCATTTGGGTTAAAATCGGCTTCGTCAATTTTTCAGAGAACACTGAGTGACGTAATCTCCAAGAATAATCTTAATACATTTGCAATAAATTACATAGATGATATTCTAATTTTTTCAAAAAATAGCTCAGAACACCTAATTCATATTGATAAAACCCTGATGGCTATTAAAAATGCGGGTTTCAAATTGAACAAAAAGAAGTGCTTTTTTGCTAAAAGTTCAGTTGTGTATCTGGGTCATGAAATAGAAAGAAATATAATAAGACCCATAAATGACAATTTAATTGCAATAAAAAATATTCCAATACCTAGGAATCAAAAAAATATCAGACAACTATTAGGAAAAATAAATTTTTATTTAAAATACATTCCAAATGCAACAAAAATACTAGAGCCTTTCAACAATTTACTTAGAAAAAACGTAAAATTTGAGTGGTCACAGAAATGCGAAGAAAGTTTTAATAAAATAAGAAATTATCTAAGCTCAGAACCAATACTTGCGATCTTCGATCCGAAACTTCCAATATACATTTTTACAGATGCGTCAAAAGAAGGAGTAGGAGCGATCCTTAAACAACCTCAAAAAGATAATTCACTGAAACCAGTATT
>JARQZK010002891.1:272500-275000 GCA_030704885.1 Cynegetis impunctata
TATATATATATATATATATATATACATATATATTTTATATATATATATATATATATATATATATATATATAATATATATATATATATATATATATATATATATATATATATATATACACACTGGCCAGCAAAATTAACGCACCACTAAAATTTGGGTCAATTTCAAAGTTAATTTTCTCGCGAACTGCTGACTCGATTTAGATAAAAAAAAATTTCAATGTAGCTGAATCTTCAGAAATGACGTTATGCAAAGAGAGAAAATTTAAATTCGAGTTTTAGGCATATACTGGGTGTTTGAAGAAAAAATAGTAAAATGCACAACTTTTGTCATATTCTGTGGGAATTCTCATCAACAGTATTAGGTGTCTCTCTAAGTCAAAATATAGCCCCATCTTTTACAAGCATTTTGTTTTTTATTCACTTTTTTATCTTGATTATTAAATGAAATACGTAATTTAATGTAAAACGTAACAACTAAAATTTATTTTAAAAAAATTTGAAATAAAATCTTAAACATTAAAATAAAAAGTCAACAGTGTTTTCTCCCCTATTCCTTATAACTGAATGACATCGACGACCCATATTTTGAACCAGATGTCTAATTTTTGCTTGATCTATATTTTTCCATATTTCCCTCATAATGTTTTCTACATCATCCAAGAAGGCAGGTGGGGGTTGATGATCTCTAAGCTGCCTTTCATTAGATCACATAAATGTTCTGGTTAATTTAGTTCTATTTTCGCAGTATGTGGTCTGGCATTATCTTGCATTAGTATAAAATTATCTCCAATATAACCAGCCATAGGGACCACATGCTCTGAAAAAATTTCGTCAATGTATTTTTCGCTATTTAAAGGTGCTCCATGTAAGGACATGATGTCTGTACGAGCTGCCAAAGAAATTCCGCCCCAAAACATCACAGAGCCTCCATTAAATAACTCGGTTTAGCGAATATTGTTTTGTGAATAACGTTCGTTTGGCTGTCGAATAATTTCTGAGCTTCGATCCTTGCTGTAGAGATAAAACCTCGTCTCATCAGTGAACAAAACTCGTTCCCAATCTTCAGCAGTCCAGTTCACATGTTCCCTAGCAAATTGAAGTCTTTAAGTCTTTTTTCGACATTAAATTCCGTATTTCATTTAATATGGTAGATAAAAACCTGAATAAAAAAACAAAATGCTTGTGAAAGATGGGGCTATATTTTGACTTATTAGACAACTAATACTGTTGATGGGAATTCCCACAGAATATGACAAAAGTTGTGCATTTTACTAGTTTTTCTTCGAACACCCAGTATATGCCTAAAACCCGAATTTAAATTTTCTCTCTTTGCATAACGTCATTTCTGAAGATTTAAACTATATTGAAAAAAAATTTTATCTAAATCGATTCAGCAGTGCGCGAGAAAATTAACTTTGAAATTGACCCAAATTTTAGTGGTGCGTTAATTTTGCTGTCCAGTGTATATATATATATATATATATATATATATATATATATATATATACATATATATATAGATATATATATAAATATATATATATATATATAAATATATATATATATATATAAATATATATATATATATATATAAATATATATATATATATAAATATATATATATATATATATATATATATATATCGAAATAGCAGAATTCAGTCGCGAGAATACGTACCTCCTGGCATGAAGATATTTACTCTACAGCACTGGCGTATATGTGTTGCGAAATACGTATAACCAGCTCCCTTGAAATGTTGTTTGATAATTTTTAAATTATTAAAAAATTCTCCTTGTTCACTGTATGTAATGTATGAAATTGACTACGGTCAACAAGTATGTTGTTCATGATTTGGTCATTCTTTGATAGTTGAAATGCCATAAGACCAGACCAGATATATCAATAATCAGATTCCTCAAGGGACATGCGTCTCATTCTTCAAAAAAATGCCTTCAGTTGGTCAATGGTTGTGATACCGTTTTAAACTAAATACAGACAAACCGGAACAACTTGTTGAAGTTATATTCCTAAAGTTCTTTTCTTACTATCTGGATTCAATGATCAGTTACCATTTCATCAGCTGAGGGGTCATCCATAAATGATGTCACTTGTTGAGAGGGCGAGAGGGGGTCTACACATTATGACATGTGACAACACGATGTCATACGCTTTGTGATAGTGACGTCATATGCACAAATCCAAACTGTTAAAATTATAAGCTTCACCTTTAACGAAAATTAAAAAATATTTGACCATATTCTCGGGGCGTAGGAGTCATATTTAAATGTGACTCACAGTGACAAAGACGAAGGGTGTCCAAAATCATTATGTTCGTGTGACGTTTATGACTGGTCCTTGATGATGAAGGCGTGCATTTGTTTTACTTATTTTTCATTTGATTACGGTTAGAGAATAACTAGTTTCACTTGTTTTCTCACTTGAGATTCAACGTGTAGGTATATTTTGCTTTCATCAAATAATTAAAATCTAGAATACATA
>JARQZK010002891.1:280000-347500 GCA_030704885.1 Cynegetis impunctata
CTGCAACTAACGAAGATAAGACTTTAGACGTTCTAGTAGATGTTCAGCAAAATCATCAAACATCTACATATGAATTGGCAAGAAATCATGATATTAGCAGGAAGTCGGTACAAACAATTTTGCATCAAAATAAGTTTCATCCATATAAAATTAAAAACCACCAAGATTTAGCTGAGGATGATTTTGATCGAAGATTAGAGTTTTGTGAAACGGTTCTAGAGAAAATTGGTGATCAAAATAATTTCTTGGATTCACTTGTATTCAGTAATCAAGCTACATTTTGTCTGAAATCGACTACTATTAATCGACATAATTGCCGGTACTGGTCAGATTCTACTCCCCAATGGATGGATGAGGCCCAAACACAATACCCACAAAAAGTTAATGTATGGGCTGGTTTGGTGAAAAACCATATCATTGTTCCATTTTTTATAGACGGCGCTCTTACTGGTGAAAAATATGTTGATCTTCTACTAAATCAAATTATACCTGAAATTACTGCTCTATTTCCAAATATGAACGTATATTTCCAACAGGATGGTGCACCAGCGCATTTTCATAAAAACGTTAGGCAATGTTCGCATATAACTTTCCCTCAGAGATACATTGGTCGAAGAGGTGTAATTGAATGGCCAGCAAGATCTCCCGACCTGAGTCCACTTGATTTTTTCTTATGGGGATACGTGAAGGACCGCGTGTACAGACCAACGAATATAAACGATTTGAAAGCTCGCATACGTCTTGAAATGCAAGGAATTTCTCCAGAAATTATCAACAATTCCATTCGAAGATTCCAAGACAGATTGTATTATTGCCAAGAAACAGTTGGCCAACACTTTGAGGACTTGTTATAAAGAAACTGTTGATTATATGTTATTATTCTAGTTAATTTTTTTGTTATATGATATGTGTTGAAAAATTGAATATTTTAAGTGTTTTTGACACTTGTTTCTTGTATTTTTTCAGTAATGTTGTACTTATTCAGTATTTTTGAAAAAAGGAAAAAATAAGCTTTTCTACGATATATCACTCGACCTACGTTGCCATTGAAAAAAATTCAAGATGGCGGCGGTACACTGAATGCTGACGTCACTAAACTATGACGGATCCTCTGAAAAACGCAAAATGCAATCGCGTTAATAAATCCAGCATTTGATAATTATATCTTTGATAGTTTCAGAGAAAATAGCTTGTTGCCAGACTTTCTCGCTACCCTGTATATATATATATATATATATATATATATATATATATATATATATATATATATATATATATATATATATATATATATATATATATATATATATATATATATATATATATATATATATATATAAAACTCAGTGCTTTTCATTCGTTCATACATAGGTTGTTTACTATTCCATTATCGGAAACAAATTTTCCAACCAAGTTAATACATTTAAATTATTAGCCACCAATAACGGTCACAATGAAAGTCTTATCAATAAGCTCATTGGGAAAAAACGAATAAACAATCTGTTGCACTCAATATACCCCACGCAAACTATTAATGAAGGACAAAAATACTTCCCAATAAATTATAAGCCAAATTTGAGTAGCAAAATGTGTAACAAACTATCGAAAAATAACGTTAAAACAATTTGTACAACTAAAAGAAATGAAGTCATTCTTGGTCAATAATAAAGAAAAATCTGACATCGGAGAAAACAGTGGTGTTCACAAAATATTTTGTGACGAATGTCCTGCTTTCTATATTGGACAAGGAAGGAATATAAACATTCGTGTTGAAGAACATAAAGAGCCAATTTTACAAAATAAAAATACCACTAGCTTTTCCGAACATTGTATAAAATCTAATCATTTCCTGTATTTCAACAAAACCCAATTGTTGCATTCAGGCAACAAAGGAAAGCGCCTTGACCTTCTTGATATTCCTGATATAAGTTCCGCCCATAATAGTAAATTATCCCTTGTAAACGAACAAATCGATTTTATAATGTTTAAGTAATACTCTCCTGTAGTCAGTCTTGATGATGAGTTCTTAACTCGAAACATGTCGAGTACCCGTCACAGCTGAATACATTATCTAAATATTTTTATATAGTGAAACTTAAGCCAAGTGTGTTTTATTTCAAAGTTTGAACTTAATTATATTATATATATATATATATATATATATATATATATATATATATATATATATATATATATATATATATACAGGGTGATTCATTAATATGTGTGAATATTTTATCGGGAAAATTTTCAGCTCAAAATATGAAGATCTAACCCAATTTGTTTATACAAAATATTTCTCCTTACTGATTTACAGGGTGTTTTATCTAGATTATTGAAAATGAATTTTGTTCATTACTTTAATGCTGCTTAATATTTCTTTATGATATAATGTTCATTTTACGTAATACATGAAATCGTATGACAAAAAACACCGACATGACTCGTACATAATAATCAAAAGAATTGTGCAGCCATATGTTCAACGTTAAATATCTCGAAAAATAGTGGCTCTAGCGTTACCAAAAAGGATTAATTTATTTACAGACAAAATATTGGAGAATCGAAAAATTATACTAGAATGATAATTCTGCCAGTGGCGTAGAATTTAGGAAACGAGAACTCTTTCCGTGCCCCTGCCGTACGTCACTGGTGATAGCGAGAAAGTCTTCTTCACTATTATTTTATGTGTCCCAAAATACTTTAACTTACTGCCGAATATCATAAAGAAATATCAAGCAGCATTAAAGTAATGAACAAAACTCATTTTTGATAGTCTAAATAAAACACCCTGTGAATCAGTACGGAGAAATATTTTGTATAAGCAAATTGGGTTAGATCTTCATATTTTGAGCTCAAAATTTTCCCGTTGAAATATTTACACATATTAATGAATCACCCTGTATATATATATATATATATATATATATATATATATATATATATATATATATATATATATATATATATATATATATATATATATATATATATATATATATATATATAGGTATATATATATATATATATATATATATATATATATATATATATATATATATATATATATATATATATATATATATATATATATATATATATACAGTGGCGTAGATAGGGGGGGATTAAGGGGATCAATCCCCCCCATGAGCCTACGATAATTATAGTAGAACTGAATAAAAGTCTTCGCATCTATATACGTATTTAAGTACCTTTACATGAAATTTACTAAGCACTAGCACCTCTTCTGCTATTATGTATGTGCAATTATAAAAAGATCACCTAGATATGTTTTTATGACGGCTGTGTAATTGAGTGTTGTATAATTTCCGTGCTTCGAACAGGCGGACCAATCAGGAATGCACATAATTTCAACATTATAAAATACCTAGTAGTTTGAAGCATATTTTATTCAAAGTTGAATTAGTAAGTTAAATCGGTCACTATGAGCAAAAAGTGTTTAATAAGTTTAACTAGCTCTAATGGAAAATTTTCATTTCGAAAGGAAGAAGTCAACCAAAATCTCCACGCACTTCTCTTTCTAAATTGTATGTACTTCATATTAAACAAAAGTGCTCGAGATTTTGTTTAATGGTGTAGTAATAATAATAATAATAATAATAATATTTATTCACACCAGTATGGTACAAATACAAGTAAATAAAAAACAAAGATCAGTTGTAAATAAGTAAAAACTCGATGATTCAACTATAAATTCGATTATAAAATGTAGAACATAGAATCATACATCTGAATATACGCGCATACACATAATCAACACATAAATTATATATCTAAAGCAGTTTTGTTGAATAGTATAGGTAGTATAAAATTTAGAAAGAGAAGAAGCCATTTAATCTCTTTCAAACACGTTTTTGGTCCTAGTGATCGATTAAATTCCTGTTTACATTCGAGAAGCGTAACTTCTGCTCATAGAGGATTTTCAATCAATATTTAATATTTAGAATATTTTTTAATGAAGAGTAGGTATCGAAATATGAGCTCTTTGAAAAATACAACTAAATTTTGGATTTGATTGTCAATTTAATTACTCTATAATATTTTGAAGTTAAGAGAAATTGTCGAGTTAGTAAAAATTTTCTGGCGATGGCTGGACTTCTGCGTCATGAATCTTGGAGGAAGATTTACATAAAAATACAGTCTAGTTTACAAGTGCTTTTCTGTTCAACTTTTTTCATCAGTCTCGGAAGAATATGAGCAAATAGCATGTAGATAGTTTTTGAAAAAAATCATGTTCCGTTCGAGAAAATTGTAAAAGTGATAAACAATTTACTGAAAGAAAAAGAAAACAATTTGTTTTAACAAATATTTCAAAAACTAATATATATTTTGATATCTGAATAAAGATACAAAACGAGGAGGAAATTTTCTATAAGAAATTATTAACTCCCGGAACTAGGATAAATATTTATAATTTTCTCAGAGGGGTAAAAATACGGCCGAAAACAGGTTATCTGGCTTGCCAAAGTCGCGCTCATTTGGGACACTTCAACAATACACTTCAACAATAAACATTATATAACTATATCAAATATGGAAATTAAGGAATGAAAAATTTCAGGTTCTTACTGGATAGGTAAATGAACAATAATCCAGCGACAACAAATTTTTATCACTATTTTTCGCGCATTAGTTATGCAATAGTTTTTTGCTGCTTGAACAAGAACATTGCAAGTGTGTTAACTTTTAACCATAAATCTGCTATTTTTTTTCCTTTCTTGGAGCTAGTTTCGAAAGACCTCAGAATAGATCCCCGTTAAAAAATTCGATTTTTTAGTTTTTTACTAACAATTTACTCAGTTGCAAGATTAAACACTCTAATCATAACTTTTTTTCCTGATTCTCTTATGAACAACGCATTTTTTTATAACAATTTTTCAAACAATAGGAGATGAACATTGAAAACAACCATTTCTATGTAGCTTTCGATAATAAAAAACGGACCATTAAATTCATTAAAAAATTTCATTTTGATTTTGCAAAACTACGTAAATTGTTAATAAAAAACTGACATTTTTTATTTTCTCAACAGTTATTTACTTTAATAGCTCCAAGAATGAAAAAATCTCAGATCTATACTTGAACAGTTATCACACTTTTCATGTTCAAGCACCAAAAAATTGATAATTAACTATTGCATAACTAATAGAAAAATTTCTATTATCGCCGAATAATTGTTCATTTACCGATTCAGTAACTTTTCATATTTTATATGGTTAAATAATGTTTATTGTTGAAGTGTCCTAAATGGGCGTGACTTGCCCAAACGAAGTTACCCCTTTTCAGCCGTATTCCTCCCTAACCCACAATCCTCTCTTTACAAGCGATACACCTCACCGCTGGGCTGCCGAGGCCTCCTTGACTAGACTAAATATATTTAAAAAATTTTCGGTGTTTTTCAAGGATGATTCATACGAAGTTGATAAGCAGCTGATAATTCATCAAAACTGACAAGTTTTATCAAAAAATTTTTTACTGCCACACCTGCTGTTCTCGTTAGTTGAAATTGTGGAAGGAATATTCAATTCGTCAAGGCGATGTCTAACAAAATGTTTTCTGCTCATTTTGTACTTCGTGAAAGATTATTTTTACCAACAAATAAAACTTTAGACGAAAAACTTATGGAATTTTACATAGTCATATCCCCCCATCGCAAAAAGCTATCTACGCCACTGTATATATATATATATATATATATATATATATATATATATATATATATATATATATATATATATTTGTATATATATATATATATATATATATATATTTATATATATATATATATATATATATATATATATATATATATATATATATATATGTATATATATATATATATATATATACATATATATAATATATATATATATATATATATATATACATATATATATATATATATATATATATATATATATATATATATATATATATATATTCCATTTCTCCGATAAATGTATACAATACAAGAAACAAATGCAAATAATTAGTAAGAGTAAGAATTCCAGTCTAAACTGATAGTTCAGAAGGGGCCTTGTAGTATGATCAGTTCGGCTATTCATACCTGTATGTTTGTATTTATCAATCATCAAGTATTCTTGGAAATTAAGTTTAATTCCATTTCTTTAAGCCTTCAATACTTCTGAGTCGAAATTGAATGTGTGATTTTCTTGGATTAAATGGTTTGCATAATATGAATCCAATTTTTGATTAACAAAGCTACGTTTGTGTTTTAAAATTCTGGTCTGAAAGCTTCTGAAAATTCTACCAGTATGAAACTCATCATAAGCACCACAATTTATTTAATACATTCTTGGTTTTTTTTGTAAACTTTTGATAAATATTTTTTCGTATTCTTCATAACTTATTTATATTCATGTTATTTCATATATGATTTCCTAAGTTATTTCGTGAACGTTATTCATTGTTGATATGCTTAGATAAAAGTGATATGAGTTTTTCAATTGAATCTACGATGTTAGTAGGGGTGTTATATTATCTCTCATGAAGAGGCTTATTTGATGCAATTTGTTCAATTATATATTTCTCGATGTTAAATTTGATGTTTGAATCCAGATAATTTACTAAACGATGTACTATATCATTGAAATCTGCCATTTTGTGTTGGAATTAATGTAGGGAAGTATAATGTATGACATTATCAATGTGAGATGTTATATATAAATATATATATATATATATATATATATATATATATATATATATATATATATATATATATATAATATATATATATATATATATATATATCTATATATATATATATATATATATATATATATATATATATATATATATATATATATATATATATATCTATATATATATATATATATATATATATATATATATATATATATATATATATATATATATATATATATATATATATATTAAATCCAAATTATCTCCACTTTGAAACTAAAGTTTATGTTGGGACAGAACAATCATCACATTTGTTTAAATTCTGCCAAAAGTTTGGTATGCAACAGTAAAAATGGAAGGAGTGGAGGGAAGGTATGATAGTTACAATTATGGATGGGATATGCAGGAAAAAATTTGGTTTTTGTAGAATTTTTGCTCCTCCTAAGACCCTCCAATTTATGTTAAAGAGTTGAAAATTTGTATGTATGTGATTTTCATAGTATTCAATTTCTTTCGCAAGCTGATTTCATCTTAATATAAAAATTTCATGCGTTTATGCCTGTTTTCAAGAATTGCATATCTCTGAAGCCCCTCAATATTCAATAAGCAAGCTGTGAGTTGGCATGATGTTAAGAATATGCCGTTTCAGAGTTTCAAATCTTTTCTTACGGCACCGCGACTTTTCTGATGATTTTGAATACGTTTCGAAGAAAATATGGAAAAACTAATTCTTAGAAACGCAACTCTGCTGCTCAAGTTTTTATTAAAATGACAGTTTGATAAATATATGAATCTTGAACAAAAAATTTATGAATTAATGGATTACTCCAGAGTCGATACAACAAATATGCTAAATTTAAGGAAGTATATTATTTTGCTTGTTCCCACATTACTGTGAAATGATAGCAGATCAAAAAAAAAGCATATGAGCAATGTTTAACTTTTAATTCAATATTTGAAATTCAATAATATGATGACACATTCCTATTGTGATATCTAAAGTTTTCGCAGATGAATATAACTTAATATATTTTGGGGATTACCAATATTGATCGATGTTGTATTTCTACGTAGACTAATAGTGTTGATCGGTTTGTTTGGATATCTGAGTAAATATAAATAGCTCATTTGTTAAATTTTGTAGTCAGTTATCCAAATCCGATTATTGAAATTTGTTGAGAGTAGAATAAAAATGATTGCCTTGATAGTGAGTAAAATTTTGAGAATATCATCATATTAATATATAATACATTATGAACAAATATATATATATATATATATATATATATATATATATATATATATATATATATATATATATATATATATATATATATATATATATATATATATATATATATATATATATATATATATATATATATATATATATATATATATATATATATATATATATATATATATATATATATATATATATATATATATATATAAATATATATATATATATATATATATATATATATATATATATATATATATATATATATATATATATATATATATATATATATTTGAACTGTTCATTCCTGTGCAAAATTCTAAATTATATTTTTTGTGGGAGTAACTGACAATTGAGTTTCTAAAACTCGTTTTAAACCTTTGTCACAACATTTTTCTAACTTTTGGAACAATCAGAGAATTGAACTGTGAATGGATGTATACGTATACTTTTGTATATACTTACTTACTATACTTATATATATATATATATATATATATATATATATATATATACAGTGGCGTAGATAGGGGGGGGGATCAAAGGGATCAATCCCCCCCCATGAGCCTACGAAAATTATAATAGAATTGAATAAAATTCTTCGTATCTACGTATTTGAGTATACATAAAATTTATTAAGCACTAGCACCTGTTTTGGTATTATGTATGTGCGATTATATGAAAATCATGTAGATATGTTTTCGTGACGACTGTGCAATTGTGTGTGCCATATCTACTTATAATTTCAACATTATAATTATAATCAAGAAATTGAATCGTTTTTCTAATTTTGGCTGAAGTAACTATTAGTTTTGAGCATATTCTATTCAATGTTCAATTAGTAAGTTTAATCGATCACTTTGAGCAAAAAACTTGTTTAAAAAAGTTCAAATGGGTCTAATAGAAAATTTTCATTTCGAAAGGAAGAAGTCAACCAAAATCACCTCGTACTTCTTCTCTTTATAAATTGTATACTATACTTACTATTAATCAAAACTGCTCGAACTTTTGTTTAATGGTGTAGTATTATATCTAAAACACAAGCAGTTTTGTTTAATAGTATAAGTAGTATAAAATTTGGAAAGAAAAGAAGTGCGAAGAGGTTATGATTGACTTCTTCCTTGGTTAATAAAATTTTCCATGTCACACACGTTTTTTGTTCCTAGTGACTGATTAAATTTCTGTTTACATAGAATATTTTCAATCAATATTTAATATTTCGAATATTTTTTGAGGTAGAGTAGGTATCAAAATATGAGTAACTTTTGGCTTTGACAATTCAATTACTCCATAACATTTTGAAGTGAATAAAAATTTTCTGTGATAGCGTTCAATCCATTTCTGGACTTGGAGAAAGATTTACTTATCATGAGAATATAGTCTAGTCAACAAGTGCTTTTTTTGTTCAATTTTGTTCATGAGTCTCGGAAAAATATGAACAAGGTGTCATTCGATTCGAAAGAGCATGAAGATATTTTTTGAAAAAATTTAAGTTCCGTTCTTGAAAATTGTAAAACTTATAATCAATTTACTGAAAGAAAAAATCATCTCAAAAGCTAGTTGATATCTAAATACATATACAAAAAGAGAAAATTTTTTAAAAGAAAGTCTCCCGGAACTGTAGGATTAATATTCATAGTTTTCTCAGAGTAAAAATACGGCCGACAGCGGGTAGTATGGCTTGCGAAAGTAGCGCCCATTTGGGACACTTTAACAATAAACATTGTTCAACTATATTAAATATTAAAGTAAGAAATGAAAAATTTCAGGTTCTTACTGGATAGGTAAATGAACAATAATCCAGTGACAAAACATTTTTATCGCGATTTTTCAATTGGTTATGCAATAGTTTTTTGCTGCTTGAACAAGAACATTGCAAGTGTAATAACTGTTAAACTATAGATCTGATACTATTTTCCTTCCTTGGAGCTAGTTTCAAAAAAATGCAGAATAGATTCCTGTTAAAAAAATTAAATTTTTCAGTTTTTTATTAACAATTTACGCACTTTGATTAATCAGTACTTTCTTTTCTTGATTCCCTTATAAACAACGCATTTGTTTATAACAATTTTTTAAACAATAGGAGATGAATATTGAAAAAACCATTTCCATGTAGCTTCCGATAATAAAAAACGGATCATTAAAATCATAAAAAAAATTCATTTTGATTTTGCAGAACTCTACCTACGAAAATTGTCAATAAACAACTGAAAAATTTCAATGGGAATTTACTCTGAAGCTTTATAATAATAGCTTCAAGAATGAAAAATAATTTCAGACCCATAGTGAACATTTATCACACTTACAATTTTCATGTTCAAGTACCAAAAAATTGTTAATTAACTATTGCATAATTAATTCAAAAATCGCTATTATCGCTGGATTATTGCTCATTCACCGATTTAGTAACTGTCTGAATTTTTCATTCCTTAATTTTCATATTTTATATGGAAAAATAATTGTTGAAGTGCCCTAAATGGGCGTGACTTGCCCAAACCAAATTACCCGTTTTCGGCCATATTTTTACCTATCTGAGAAAATTATGAATATTGATCCTACAGTTCCAGTAGTTGGGTCTTTTTTTTTAGGAAATTTCCTCTTCTTTTCGAATCTTTCTTCATATTTCAAAAATCTCAATTACTTTCTGACATATTGGCAAAGAACCAACCCCCCTCTTTTTCAGTATATTGTTTACTTTCACAATTTTTGCGAGCGAATTTTTATTTATATCAAAAAGTTCTATATGCTATTACGAATCGAATGACACCTTGCTCATATTTTTCCGAGACTGCTGATAAAAGTTGAACAAAAAAGCACTTTTTGACTAGACTAAATATATTTGAAAGATTTTCGATGTTTTTCAAGCATGATTTATACGAAATTGACAAATCAGTTGATAAATTCATCAAAAGTGATGAGTTTTATCAAAAATTTCTTACTGCCACACTTGCTGTTCTCGTAACTTGAAAGTGTGGAAGAAATATTTAATTCGTAAAGGCGATGTTAAGCCTAAAAATTCAATAATAGAGCTTGATGATTGCCTAGAAATTTTTTTTTCGAATATCAATATGTTGTTCAGAATATTAGCTATGCTGTCGGTATCGACGTTTGAAGCGAATAGAAACTATTCAAAGGAGCACGATAAAAGAAGTGGACTTGTAATGACCCTTCTGAATATATAAAATTCATTGCAAATTAAAAACTCATGTTTGTCTAATTTTTTGTTTTTGAAAGGTTTGGCTGCTCTGGCAATTCATCGTGAAATTGGAATCACAGTTGACGAAGTCATGAGTGTCGAAAAACGCCGAAAACTAGATATTCTTCTCATTTTCCCAAGAATATGTTCAATGATTTATATATCCAATTTAATATAATTCAATTTTTCACTAATGTTTGATAAATTTTTTCCAATTCAAATAATTTGAATTTTTGCAATTTAATTCAATTTTTCTGCTTATTTTGTACTACCTACATGAAAGATTAATTTTATCAACAAGAATGGAACTTTAGAAGAAAAACTTATGAAATTTTGCACTAAGTCATATCCCCCCCCATCGCAAAAAGCTATCTACGCCACTGTATATATATATATATATATATATATATATATATATATCTAAATATCTAAAAGTATTTTAAAAATATTATAGATTTTTCAGTAAAATAACAAATACGAAGCTGAAACTATATAAAATGAGATCTATATATTATATCAATTCATCTCCTAGATAATGAGATGTTCTATATATATATATATATATATATATATATATATATATATATATATATATATATATATATATATATATATATATATATATCTATATATATATTTATTTATTTAATTATTTATTCGAATTGTTGTTGCCTGTGAACAATTTCTGATCTCTTGATAATTATTAGCAATAACAGGCTTGTTGAATCTCAAAAAACTTGATTTTATTAAAAAGTTATATATATATATATATATATATATATATATATATATATATATATATATATATATATATATATATATATATATATAATATAATATATATATATATATATATATATATATATATATATATATATATATATATATATATATATATATCGGCAATGTAAAAACAATCGCATTTCATCAAGTGTTAAAAAACCACAGTAATTACATAAAACAAATTCTTTATTTATTGTCCGGTGACGTAATCTTATGACGCTCTATAACCAAGTTATTTCGCACTCGATATTCAAATTGTATGCTCAAACAAATTGTGAATGAAGTCTCACATCTTCAAAAACTAACACAAAATGTTGGAAGTCGTGTTCAATTAACATCTTATGCATATAACAAGTTAACTCAAATTTCCCGAATATTACCTGGCCTCGTGAAATTGTCATTTCTAATTATGTATTATAGCCAATAAATTATCTGATAATCATGCGGACAAGAATATTCGTTGTTTTGAAAATATAACAAATTAACTTATTGAGGAGAATTTTAAATATATTTTATTTCTAATTGAAATTTTGCATATTTCAATAACCAATAAAGTATAAACTTTGAAATGGAACACACTTGGCTTATGTTTCACTATATAAAAATATTTGGATACTGTATTTAGCAGCAACGAATAGTCGACATGTTTCGAGTTATGAACTCATTATCAAGACTGACTACAGGAGAGTATTACATCCTAATTTATAAAACAGACAAAAGCAAAGGTTATACCTGAAAATGAATTTGTTCGTTTACAAGGGGTAATTGACTATTATGGGCGGAATTATTTCGAGAATTTCAAGAAGGTCAAGGCGCTTTCCTCTGTTATACCTGAATGTAACAATTGGGTTTTGTTGAAATCAAGGAAATGGTTGAATTTTATACAATGTTCGGAGAAGCCAGTGGTATTTTTGTTTTTCAACACAAATGTTTATATTCCTTCCTGTTTGTCCAATATAGAAAGCAGGACATTCGTCGCAAAATATTCTGTAAACACCACTGTTTTCTCCGATGTTAGATTTTTCTTTATTATTGACCAAGAATGACTTCAAGTTTCTTTTATTTGTACAAATTATTTTAACGTTATTTTTCGATAGTCTGTTACAAATTTTGCTACTCAAATTCGGCACATAATTTATTGAGAATTCAATCTCTGTTATTTCAATAACTTCTGAAAAAGTTATATCTATGTCGTGAATGATGTATTAAATAACGCATTAATATAAAAAACAGGGAATATTTTTAATTTTCTACAACTTCATCTACACAACTACACTTAATACATAATACCATACTTAAGAGAATGGAAGTCAATATTCGAGTTGAAAAATAAAGTATGATACAATTATGAATCGCTTTATAAAATAGGGACATATGAGGCCGAATGCTTATATAATATCGAAATATTTATCATTGAGCGTGTTTGACTCATTCCTCAACTTTGTATGAGAGAGAGAGGCTTTTGAATTATGGGTGTAAACCAAAATTTGCTTTAGTCCTTTGTTATCGAGTTGAAAGTAAAAGTTCGAGTTTTCGACTTTTAGTCAAGTGAATATCATAGTTCTTCATGAAGTTACGAGATAGAACATTCTTAAGGCACTTTTTTCTGTATAATCCCGTGACGTCGAAAGAATCTGAAACAAAATGTGCAATTTCGAGTTATGGCCTATAGATTTATTTTTTCAGATGGTAATCATAGTTGGCTGTGATTTGGTTAGAACGAATTTTTTCCTCTTTCTGATGATACTTATATCATATGTCGGGTTTGTTTCGATGTGTAAGTCTTTAATTGGGAAAATAATAATTCACTGCATAAGTCTTAGAGTTTTTTAAACGTATTCCAAGTAGGCAGGTGTCATCTATGACCGAGTTTGCCCATTCCTTTCCGTCATAATATCAATAATTAACTGATTTGATCAGGATTTCGTGCGAAAATTATTACGAGAAAGATGATATATTAGAAAGCTTTATTCAAAGTAATAACAGTTGTGATATTGCATCTGAGATATTTTTCAATCGCTCCAGAAAGAAAACAATCTAATAAATCTATTTTCAGGAGTTTAGAAGAAAATTTCATTAATTGCGGATCAATAATCACATAAAACTAAAAAAATTACAACACTGAAGACGTTCAATAATAATTTTCAACCTCTAGAAAATAACTTCATTAGGTTGTCTTCTTTCTGGATAGCGATTGAAACTTTTTTTTCAAATTTTCCCGAAGCCACTGCATTATAACTAAAAAAGTGCCTCAAGAATGTAAAAGTTATTATCTCGTAACTTCACAAACAGCCATGACATTCACACTTGTCCAAAAGTCGAAAAATCGCACTTTCGTTCGAAAATAAAAGACGATAGCGAATTTAGGTATTCGCCAATGAATTTGTTTCGAACAAAGAGATCGAGATACCGTTTTTTGTATCTCCTATAGTTACAGAGATATAAACATCGAAATTTGCCCACCCCGTACATATAGGTTTTTTATATGTTATTTCGCAATTCCACTGTAAATTATGCACGCCTAAATTGGCATATCTAATGGACCATTGAAATTGATAGTTTTGGTCGAATTTATCCCATGCATAAAACTAGTGTGAGAGTGATTGTTGGTTAGAAAAATGGTACAAGGGCGAGTCACTTTGTCAGGAATGTCAAGAAGCACGCAACTACACGAAGGGGTGTTCGAGTTGAACCATAACTTCATGGATATCTGTAAACTCTGTGATTGAATGTCGGAAACGATACCGATACCGATACCGATGTTATTCATATTTTTTAAAATCATTTATAACTGAATCACTTCGAGTTGTAGGTACAATAAGAAAACAGCTAAGAAGAGAAAACGAATGTTTAGTTAAATACCTTTACTTTTATATACCTGCTTAAAATATACCTCGATTTAAATATTCCTTCAATCACAATTAAATTATATGTTACATAAATTGAACAAAAAAATTCTTTGATAATTTAAAAAATTATCAAACAACTTTCCAAGGTAGCTGGTTATACGTATTCCGCAACGCAAAATCTGCATTCACAATCGAACCGTGAATTATAGAAATTCTCAAGTCACTCCGACTCAAAATCTGCATACAGCTGTTTCTATCTTATTAAATCTCGTCAGTGCAGCTTATTTGACTCGGAGTGAATTAACAAATTTTCAATTGTTCCTCAATACAAATTTTTGCGTATTACGCTGCTAGCATTTTCGGTGCTCGCTCTCGTGAGTATATCCAAAGGTTTTAAATCACTATGTTAGTGTGCCTTGGAATCATACACCACTGTTGTAGAGTAGATATCTTCATGTCAGGAGGTACGTGTTTACGCGACGAATTTCTGTATTTTCGTTCTAAGAGGTGAATTGTTGGTTCCCATGCAATATATTTGGTGGGAGGACGCTCTGAGTTGTTATTCAGATATTGTTACCGACCACGATTTGTATTGGGGAACAATTAGAAATTTGTAAATTCAAATAAGCTTCACTGATGAGATCTAATAAGATCGAAACAGATGTATGCAGATTTTGAGTCGGGGTGACTTGACAATTTCTATATTTCACCGTTCGATTGTGGTTTTACGTTGCGGAATACGTATAACCAGCTCCCTTGGAAAGTTGTTTGATAATTTTTTAAATTATTGAAGAATTTTTCTTTTTCACTCTATGTAATGTATGAAATTGACCATGGTCGACAAGTATGTCATTCATGATTAAATTATACGTATCAGATTCTGCCTTCTGCATCATAAACCTTACTCTAAGTACTTGAGTGACAATATTAGCATCACTAACATATTTAATTTGGGCAATGCAATCTCAAACTATTCATATAAAAAGAAAAAATATCGACTTCAATTTTTATCATTGTATGTACAAATATATTGTATTTTTTTCAGATACTGTATGCTACCGTTATAGCCACATGCGTACAAGGAGGTTTTATAATAGGAGGTGGAATTATTCCAATTCCTGGCGGTCGAATTGCAACAGGAGGCGGATTCGGAGCTGTCCCAGTTCCACTTCCCATACCAATATTACCTCCAGGTAGAAGTTTTGGACCAGGACCAAGACCATTTTATCCTCGAGCACTGCCTTATTCCAACTCTTTTGGTTATCCGTATCAACATTTTCATCAACGTTACGATCCTTATCAGCAGTATCATCATCGCCCCAACGGATACTTTGGTTCTTTTCATTGAAGCAAAACAAACACCTACAGTTTTCTTGCACCAACAGCAAGACTGATACATTATCTAATTTACCTTCATACCAACACATCCATTTATCTGTACCATTATCTTCATCCATCACGTCCACATTATGTTAAACAGGAAATAAACATATGCAGACGAAGAGTTAATTTGAAATTTGATGATCCTAGAGATCTTATAGAAGAATAGCCATTACCAGACTAATTCATATAAAAATATGTTCATTTGAGAACAGATTTATTTCGTTTCAATAACTTACTAGTCGCAAATGATATTTCGGATGGTTCTTGTATTAGTTTGATGTTGGTGATTGAGATATATTTATATTACTGTGATTAAATAAATGTGAGATATGAAATACATTGAAGCTAATTTACCTGTGATCTATCTTTTGATTGAGATATGATAAGATGAGTAGAAGTTTTTTCTGCAATTCGCTCAGAATTATTAATTTTTTAGCAATTTCTGATTGGCATCATTTGAAATGGTATAAATTTTTGTGAGGTCTCAGGTCTCACCAATAACAATGTAGGTACTGCTTTTATCGAAATTCTTATTTAAAATCATAGTTAAATTTTTTATGTTCAACGATAATAGTCCGGGAGCCCACCGTCCGTAAGTCTACGTCATAAAACATCCGGATCATTCATGATTTATTTGAAAGAATTTATACCAAAGAATATTAAACCGTTGGTCTGCCTCAGCTCACCATGGCGGGTCATAGTTTATGAACGTAATTTATTTGGCAAAAACTGTTACGTCACCTACGTCACAAAACATCCGGCTGAAATTTAAACACCTTATAGATAAATATCAGTTATTTGAAATTGTCTTGGTCTGCCAAGCTTCACCCTGGCGGTAGTACACGGCAGACCACCCTAAAGCGGTGACAACAACTGTCAAATTGATCGGTCTCAGTCAAGCCAGGTCATAGATTGACAAGAGAGAATGTATGATAAATTCTCGGAACATTCCATTACCGCTGCTTGTCAGTTAATAAGCTGTAAATCGCGAAAGAGTGAATTTTTTTGTTTTATGTTGACTGTGATTTGTTTTGAAAAAAGCATATAACATTTGCTATGATGAAGTTATATATTATACTGCATAGCATTTATTTTTCTTATTCAGGCGCAAGAATAAATAAAGGAGATGGTTTGACTACATGAACATACCACGTACAATAGACCATGAGAAAAATGTGCATTTTCTGAAATGAGACAATCAACACTCAAGAATTGGCCTTGTGATTTGTTAATCGTCATGGTGAATGCAAGACGAATCGAAAATTGAATTCGTTTGAACTCAAAGGGCATATCGGTTGGGATCATCGGAATCCTCAGATTGAGAACGTTTTCACCTCTGAATCTTCCTTAGAGTGCGTCATGTGAATAACATTGACCATCAGTTTTCTTATCACCAAACGCGTTCCATTGCACATGTTTGATTGGTTTAGATTCCGAATCATGATGACTACCGAGCCAACCTCAAGTTGTAAATTGTGTGGTGGTAAACATAAACATAAAAATTCACTTTTTTGCGATTTACAGCTTATATACTGACAAGTAGCGGTGATGGAATGTTCCGAGGATTTATCATACATTCTTTCTTGTCATACTATGATCTGGAATGACTGAGACCAATCAATTTGACAGTAGTTGTCACCGCTTTAGGGTGGTCTGCCGAGCACTTCCGCCAGGGTGAAGCTTGGCAGACCAAGACAGTTTCAAATAACTGATATTTATCTATAATGTGTTTAAATTTCAGTCGGATGTTTTGTGACGTAGGTGACGTACCAGTTTTTGCCAAATAAATTACGTTCATCAACTAAAACGCTCCAGGATGAGCTTAGGCAGACCAACGGTTCAATATTCTTTGGTATATATCCTTTCAAATAAATTATTAATGAACCGGATGTTTTATGACGTAGACTTTTTGACAGTGGGCTCCCGGACTATAAGTGGCATCATATCATCTTTTAATTATATCATGGAGATTAATTGCTCATCGAATCTTACCAGGAAGCAAACATATTTTTTCAGATCAACCACTTTTTGGTGAGAGCTTATTCAAGTTAGAAGGTTATAAGTGAAAAAAAATATGTTTTCTGTAGATGTTCAGAAATTGTTCCATTAAAAAAGATTCTGAAATTTCAAAAATCAAATGTAATCGCATTAGTCTTCAAAAATTTCTTCAACAAGCATGAAGGCCTCAAATATAAAAAGTTGACATACATCTATAGACAGAATCAGACAACACTGAGTAATTATTGTACGTTGCAAAAAGTTACTAGATATGAATCAGGATATTGAAATTAATTAATATCTTATTACTAACACAATTCAAAGGAATTTTATAAAGTTCATCTTGTTTTGATTTGAATATATGAGAAGAATATCCAGATATATTCAGGGTTGCCGATTTGATCGGGAGAAAAATTTATTTTGTAATAAAAATAATTTTAATACATTTATTTATACATTGGGTTTATTCCTTCTGTGAATCGACGCATGCGCACACCAATCTACGGATAAATTACAGCACAAGTTGTATGAATAAACAAATTATGATACGTTTGTTCACAAAATAAACATTGTTGCAGTGATTTAAATTATTATTATTATTAATTTTTGTATTATTTATTTATACCTAACTATGAAATGTTTAATTGGACACATATTCACGAATTCGTATGTACGAATGAGAGCAAGTATATCTCCCGACTTAATATTTTGAGGTGTCAACCCTATGTATCCTGCGAAAAATACGTTATTTACCAGAATATTGATAAAAATTAAAAAATTCGTAGTTACTACATAAAAACGATTTAGATGCTACCTGCGCCATCTACTCGTGAAACTCTGAGGTTTTTGTCTCTTCCAATTTGAAGCTATTCATATTTTGCAGTTTCCTATACAGGCAATAAAACAAACGATTTTGGTGAATGATCATATGGTTATTTGGACACAAGAGGGACTATTGAAGTAAAATGTTATTTTTTCTTCTTTCTTTAGAATGAAATTCGTGTAACAGAATATCGATTATATCAGTAATAGTTTGAATTATTTCGGAAAAGCAACGCAAGGCTTCATATATGTACATTCTCAATAAGTTAAGATTAATCAGAACTAATGGTTTGAAATTAACGAATTCATGATATACCCAAATCAATTACAAATCTTTTATGCTTTTAAATGTTCTGAAACTCATATTATACATATATATATATATATATATATATATATATATATATATATATATATATATATATATATATATATATATATATATATATGTTTGTTTATATATATATATATATATGATATATATATATATATATATATATATATATATATATATATATATATTTATATATATATATATATATATATATATATATTATATATATATATATATATATATATATATATATATATATATATATATATATTCGTACCCCTTTTTAATCATATAACTCAAACGGAGCAGTATGAGATTTGGCAAGCTTGAAGTTATACAAATATATAGCAAAGGAATGCACAAAGCTAATATTTATATATTATAATATTCAATACAAATATCTACATTGATAAAAATTACTGCAAAAATTTGTTTTGTAGATAGGCTACTCCAGAGCCTTCGCCATTTTCTATGATCGTTGTTTACTTTCATACACAACACCTTCAAGAAATAGGACAGATAATTTAGTGCCATATTATGAAAAATAATAATTTCTTACATTTTTTTGAAGACGTGTGCAGTCTTTTATGCTTCTTGCATTTCAGTTATTTATAGAGGCGTCCATTTCTGCATTCTTTGGAATATTTCCGAATGAACAAAATAAGGCACACACTTGACTTATCGCCAAGCCAAATATATTTATTTCAGATTAATCTAAACTATTTCACTAAAGGTGTTTCTAAACGAGCAATATTTTTACTGAAATATGTTGCTGCAACACAGTAGCTGGCAATATTGCCAACAATTATAGTCAGACTATGCAATATAGGGTAATGTTTTCAGTATGTACCGGCCATATTGCCACACATGTCCTGTATAGCAGATGTTGATTTACCTATTGCAGACAGGTTGCCGCACGATCGCTTGGCGATCGAAAATACTGGCAATATTTTCATCTCGAGTGTCGCTGTTCCACAGACTTGTAAATTATTTAGAATTATTCTCATCACCATGTTAACATACAATGTATAAAAAGAGAGTTGTCAATGTATAAATTGTACGTCAGAATTCTCTAAGTAAAATTATCTTTTCCATCTATATGTTATCATTTCCCATCCTTACTCAAACGTCCGTATACATTATACTCTTTCGTTTGTTTTGTTGGTACCTATTAAATTTGTAGTGTAATAATAAAACAGACCTCTTACAAAGAATTTCGAGAGAACCCGAGATTCAAAACATTATTTGATGTTGTTTTAGAATTTTGGAGTAATAAAACATATACTTGGTCCAATGAGAGGAATATAGACTTTATCACCGAAATACATGTAGCAGCTGAAACTCTGAAAAGATACAAAAAAACTCTAATATGAATCTCCAGTGGCTGGAAACCGTGAAATTATCGCCAATCTATTGGTTACAGGTATTGCTTTTCTCATGTTTGTATCTTTTCTTCTTATTTTTGGTCCTATTGCGTTTAAAAAAAATTTGACGTCACTCTATGACATTCTTGAAAAATTTTCAAGTAAGTTGTTGTCAAGACTCATTTCTAGACTTATGTATATTATATAAAATTTCACGCCTATTGAAGTAGGGTCGAATCCACAAGCAACTTTTTTTTTCCTAAATTTTCTTTGAACTCAATATAAGCCGCTGCGACGAGTATGATTTCGTCAGACTTTTCTACCGATTGTGTAGCCCGTTTACGAAACAAATTCACAGGCCATACACTTGTAGGCAATGTTGCCGAGATATATATTGACGAGCCATCTGCTGCGTTAAATGTTGTCATAATGACCAGTATTGTTGCCACATATTGCAGTAAAAATATTGTTCGTTTAGAACAAGCCTGCCCAACCCCAGGCCCGCGGGCCAAGAAGTGACCCACGGACGTATTTTGAATGGCCCGCCGCCCGCGTGAGCAAACGTTTAAAAACTGCCTGTCAAAAGAACATGCAGTTGGATGATATTATGGACTACGTAGTACGCTGCATAATTTACATACGTGCAAAAGCTCTCATACGACAATTCACGGTTTCATTTGAAGTAGATACCTATCAACGAATATGGAGAGTTACACTGTACTTTGATAGGCGAATTCACAGCTGAATTGAATCTGTTTTTAATTAATTAAGCCAATGAAAATATTGACCACTTTCCTACACTCAAAGATTTGAAAGAGAAGCTCAATATCGACACTATCCATTGTACTAAGTACAAATCTAAAAGTAGATGTTTATGAATGTCCTTTGAGAGCAGATTCCAGGACTTCCAGGATCAGTTTGATTGAAATAATCAGTTATTCAGTTGAAACTCAATTATCTGCGAAATCATTCTGCTTTGTAGATTTTTGGAAACTGGTACCAAAAAAAAATTTTCCTGCAATAACTGACATGGCCTTTCAATTTCTAAGTGGTTTCGGTTCAAGATATGTTTGTGAAAAATTTTTTCAAATCCGAATTATATGAAAAATAAATACCGCACGTCCCTAACTGACCAACTTTTTTTTTCTGATTTTTTGTTACTGTTAACATCTGATTTGACGCCCAATATAGAAAACTTATTGAAACAGAAACAATTTCAGAAATTACATTGATTGTGCCAATTTTTCAGTTTGATTTTAATTTTTATTAATTGTATTGCTTTGATTAGCAGAATATGCTGATTATTTTATTATTTTAATTGAACTTGAAAAATTTAACAAGTATTTCAGAATGTTACATTTCTTTCATTCCACAATACCTTGATTTAAGTAAGGCTTATTGTTATAAGAAATAACGAAAATACGAACTCACGAGTCAGTGGTCAGTGGCCCGCCTGTGATTTTTGAATTGTTCATTTTGCCCTACTGTTAAAAAGTTGGGCAGCCTTGGTTTAGAAACACCTTAAGTATCATCCGTAGTCTATTCTACAATCATAAATAATGTATTCTATAGTTTTTTCCCTAAAAAATACAATAAATAAATGGGAACTCTTCATTGAAGTTGAAATACAATCATCGTTAACCACACAAATCAGTTTTCAGCTTCACCACAAAAGGTATAATGGACAAAAACTGTGAATTGCACTGCAACCTCTAAGTATTCCCAATTAAATTGAAGATCTTGAATACTGGTTCTGAGAATCCAATTTTTGCCATGTTTCTTTCGTTTTGAATACAAAAAATATGTAAACCCATGAGTTATTCACAAAATGAGGATCTGAACATATGATTTAACCTTGGATAACCCTGAAGAATCATAAAAATATTTTACTTTCCATTATCGAGGAATAAATGGTTATTAATTTTCAGGTTGCATGGAAATGTAGAGTATGAAAAAAATTTCAATTTAATCTGTTTGAGATTAAAATAATTCCATGCTCATTACTACTGTAGGTCGTTGCAATGTTTTCTGTTGGATTAAGAAATACATAATTGATTTCTCATTGAGTTGAATATATTTACTTCTGAGATAAGTTTTCAAGTTCACTGGCTACATTTAAAGTGGGATTGAGGACACATTTGGATGAATATAGATTTACATGAAAAACAGAATTTATTATACAGTATGTAGGTACTCCTTTGGTATCTGTGGAACCAACTGTAAGCTTATTGAAAGATTAAATATATTATTATTAAGTTTTTGAGAACTTGATATTTTTCTTATGGAACACTTCATATTTTGTTGTTTTCTTAAAATCTACAAATTTCCTTTAAAATAACGTCACACTCAATGTTTTGATTATTCGTTTTTTCAACATTTAATTGTTGTTTTTGTCTGCTTCATTCTTTCTTTGATTTCTTTTCCGCTACCTCCGGTGCTTCTAAAGGTTGTTCCTAAATATTTGAATTGTTTTACATGTTTGATTGTGTTATCTTCTAGATCTAGATCATGCCCTTCTCCTGCTACTACCATGTATTGTGTTTTTTCTGTGTTTACCTGCAATCCCCATTTCGCATACTCCGTTTTTAACTTTCTAAACATATAATTCATATCTATACTGTCCTCTGAGAACAGCACCTGATCATCTGCAAAGTGCAGTGATTACAGGTAGTCATCATGAATTTGTTTGCCCATGTTTCTGCAGTGACGCTTCCATTGTGTTAGTGCGCTTTGCAGATATATCTTAAATAGAGTAGTGGCTAAACAGCATCCTTGTCTCAGGCCCTTTGTTGCAGTAAATTTTTCAGATAATGTTGTTCCTATCTTAATTTGACTTGTAATATCTGTGTATAGATTTCTTACTGCTTGTATATAGGTTACATTTATGTTTGCTTTTTTTTCTAAAAGTTGTCGAAGGGTGAAGATATTGTCCGGGCATGACCGTCATCCGCTTTGCTCTTCTTCCTCATTGAGGTTTGTGTTTATTCTTTGACATATTATTTTAGCATACACCCGTCCTATAGAGCTTAGCACTGTAATGCCTCTGTAGTTTTTGCAATCGTTTTTATTGCTTTTTTATGAATGTTGGAAATATATCCATTTTTCCAGTTTTCTGGTATTGGACCGCCTTGTAAACACATATTAAACAGCTTTGCCGTTTTGTCGAATATTTGTTGTGGTGCGTTTTTCAATAGTTCTATTAGGATTCCCCCGGTTCAGCGGCTTTCCCGTTTTTAAACTTCTTTATTGTATTTTGAACTTCTTCTGCTGTTATTAGTTCTGGATGTTCCTGATTTATTGTTTCATTTTCGTCTTCCATATTTTCGATAAACTCTCTTCTATCTTCTTTAAACAGTGCACTATAGTAATTAACCTATGTCTTTTTGGCTATTATTTGTAAATTTAATTTATTTTTTTCATTGTTGATAAATTTCCACGATTCGCTGAACTTGGTTCCACCCATGTATGTATTTATTTCACTGCATTTATCATCCCACATCCTGTTGCTTTCCTGAATTATCTACTTTTTGGTTTCTCTGCTTTGTCTTACGTAGCTTTTCCTATCTTCCACATCCCTGCTGAAGTATTTTGAAAATGCATAAAACCGTCAATTCCTCTAAATATTTGTCTATCGTTACATTTCTGTTAATGGTTTTTGATCCTGGCTTCTTGAATGAACCATGTGATATTAGGTTTTGCTTCAGTCGGCAAAATACTTTACCCGACGGTTTCCTCCTCTCTGGATGTCGCTCATAATATATTCGTGATGATAAAGCTATATTTGCATTCGTCTCTATAAGACACTTGAGCATATCATACTTTTCGAAATATAGAAATAATTTAAATATTAATAAATTTTTACCCAAATATGACAGAGAAACAGTAGGTGATTCTCTGTAACCATGTTTGATATACCAAGAGACTTTTTGTTTTTGTCAAAGCTCACTCTGATAAAAGTAAATTTTGAAAGCAGCTTTGACGGCATGTCTTACTTGATTTAAACAAATGATTTATTTTTGTGTTACACACAATGTCACAGTCGCAGCTAACTATAGTGATTTTTGAAAGCGTGAAATATCGAAAAAAACTAATAAACAAAACCTTTCGTATGATACATCATTTTGAATTAAATTTTATATAGATTTTAAGAGAAGAATATAATATGTCATGTGTCATAACAAAAACAACAAGTTTGTGTTATATCTCGAAAAGTAAATGTTATGTGACATGTTGGTTTCCAGTGGTGGCATGGTCTTTAAAAAAATTTAAAAAAAACTTCTTCGAGATATCGAAGATTTTGATAATAAAAAAGATATAACGACTTTTTAAAAATGCAAATTTTTGAATATCCCCCTGTACCTACTTGACGTATCAAAATGCGCATTTCATATTGATAGTTTGTCTATTAGTTTGGCCCAGCCTGTACATTCAATAAAATAATCAATGATTTTGAAGATAACACGAAGTCGCATGGCAACAAGTGGCCGACCTCTCCATTTTGCTCTCGCGACCAAATGAATAAACTGCACGGCGAGGCCACAAAAAATGTCCTCCTAACTAAAAATATACAATTTACCCACAAAAATAATTTTCATCTGGAAAATAATTATATTATTGAAAATTATGACTTCTCTCATACTTATTTATAGAAATCAGTTGCGATACTGTTAAAATAAACAATATGAACTATTAATTATAGTTACAAATCACGTCATTAAAAGATTATGATGATTTCAGTATAGCGGTAGTCAATTAAAATCAAGATACTGGGAATATTTCGATATGCTGATGAGACAATGAAATATGTAAATGAACCTCATTGAATATCTATTGTTGGTTTGTTGCGAAATTTACAGCATTATAATTGCACTCAATAGAATAAAACTAATTTCATCTAATCTCCAACAGTAATAAAGATATGTATGCATAATACTGTGCTGTAGGTTATTTTTGTCTTCAATCTCATCTATAAGTTCAACAATGAGGGAATGGGAATGGATAAAGGTGTAAGTGGCTTCTGAGAATACATCTATCTTATTAATCACCAAACTAGTAAAATATATAAATTTCCATATGCTACATAGTCAATATGACCGTAATGAGTCGCTATTTTTAAAATGTCAATGACACTTAACTCAAAATTAAAAGTACTCGTATTAATATTTGTATTTTTGACCACTAACTATAAAATGGCTTCGTTTACAAATTTTCCCTCCAAATTAATTGGCATACCTGTTGATAGTTTTTTATTTTGAAAATTTCGCACGTCGAGCTCAGAAGGTTTGTCATAACTATACAATGATTGTCTAGAGATTCACTTAAGTCCCAAACTACGATAGTTAATTAATATCATTTTTGTCGGTCAAAAATCCGTGAATATTCAATAAATGATTTTGTTTTCTTTCAACTGCGTTCAACAGTTTGTTGTAAAACACAATGTATCCCTTATCAATTAAGTAATAGCAATTGCGTTTGAAAACATGCCAACAATGTTAAACTTCACAGTGTTACCAAATTTCGTCGGAGCTAGATGTTATTTCCTTCCAGTGTTGATAAAATTTCATCTTTGGATTAACCAGAAGAAAGTGTCTTTTTCCTAGTCAACGTCAAAGTTTTAAAGAGGACCGAAGAGTACAATATATGTGTCAACAGCTGCCTTCGTATGCAGGTCCAGTGGTGGATTTATACTAGGGGCAGTCGGGGCTAGTGCCCAGGGCGGCAAATTTTCTAGGGCGGCAAAATTTGGAAAGTGAGAAAAAATTTTTTATACAATATATAATTAACTAATTCTTTTAAATAAACATTTTATCTTTCAAGAAATATAATTCAAGTATTACGTATCACATTAAAATTTTGTATATTATAATATAGGAAATTTAAGTAAAAACTATTCAAATAGTTTAATTAATTTATTTCCATAAAGGTTTGAAAAAATTGAAGTTGATATTTTTATTTTCTGGAATTGATAAATTTATGTAGTTTTTTTGAAGAATTAAAAATATTTTCAAATTATGTATGTCTTTTTTATAACAGAAACTTTTATTGATTAATGAATTTTTCTAAAATTGGAGAATTATCCAATAACACTAATTAATTTTAATTAAAAAGGACAATTTTATATTTTTGAATCAACTGTCGACTACACATGCTGCCACCTACAGTCAGTATACAATATACAAATGTAACTAGGTAGGCGTAAAAGATGTACAGCATATGAAAAGATTCAAGAAAAATTCTCGGTTATCATTGAATTTGGTGATTTAGATAATAGGGAAATTCGTAAACGAGCTAAACGTTTAAGAGAAATATATTGTTCAGATCTTGAGTCCTCACTAGAAGACGAATTTGTGCACTTCCATGCTCATTGCACCGAAAAAAAGATGGAAAAAAATTCACCTTCTGATCTTCTGAAACTTCTGCATTCAAACGACCTTTACACTGAGTTTCCAAACGTAGAAATCGCTTATCGAATATTTATAACTTTAGCCGTAACAAACTGTAGCGCAAAACGATCGTTTTCTTGTTTAAAACGAGTTAAAAATTACTTACGTTCTACAATGGGTGCAAATAGACTCAATAGCTTAGCTATTCTATGCATAGAATCAGATGTGCTTCAACGTTTAGATTGTGAAGATTTGATCGACCAGTTTGCAATTCAAAAAGTTAGGCGAGTTTGCATGTGAGAAAATTTATGCAATACTAATATAAGTCGTTCTTAGTGCAAAACTTATAATTCTAAGAAAAATGCAAATATTTTTTTATATTACTATAGCATATAATAAATAATATATAATATATGAGTAAATAAAGAATAAATATAAATAAAACATAATGTATAATAAATGCTATATAATACATAATAATTTTCCTGCAATTTTTTGCCACTAAACTTATTTTATTGTTTTTTAAATCCGAAGTTCAAGGTCACAAGGGGGGCTGAGGCGAAGTTAGATTAAATCCTGCAAACAGGAAGTATATATATATATATATATATATATATATATATATATATATATATATATATATATATATATATATATATATATATATATATATATATATATATATATATATATATATATATATATATATATATATATATATATATATATATATATGTTGGACAATTGATTAAGAACAACAAATTAAAATTCAAGACTCAACTATAACGGTTATGTATTATATATAGGACGTAAAATTAGAATAAATTAACACCGACGTAGCTATGTTAAGCAGAGAACTGACTCTCATTATGCGTGCCATTTTATTCAAGAAAACCACACTTTTCATCACAATTAATTTATATTACAGCTCCAAAATAGTCTCCACAAAATCAACTATTGGGAATCCCTTTCCATCAATAAATATAAAAATTTCGGAAACCTAGTTAAAGACCAGATTGAAGTAAACCAATCTCCTCTCCTCAGACTGTTTAATATACCTACCAATGACTGAATATATTGCTTATATTGTTATTTGGTTTCTCTAGAAACCTGCTCCGTTATGTTCAATTCTTCATATAAACAGATTGTTTTGCAATACCATTATTTACTACGAGATGATTTCAATGTTATGGTGGAACACGTTTACTCAATATATTGCATTTCAACCTGTGAGTTTTTATTTCCTTATAAAGTCATGAATATGAGCTTACACCAAGTAAAAAATATTTCATTTCCATTGAAATATTTTTTCTTCATAATTTGAATGAAAAATATACCTAACAATAAAAATAATTGAAAAAATTACGTTTATTCAATGTTTTATTTAAATACATCTACATATCCAGATATACTCTTGGAGTAGTCTTAAATTTTCAGTGAAACAGTTTTTGCATCATGTGTGAATTAACGCTGGAGAATATAAATAATGAAAAAAATATGTTTCAATGAAAAAATGATTTCAATGTTTCATGAAAAAATATCGATGCATTATTTTCAGTATACAATATTCCTGTGCATATATTACGATATGGTCATTCATTATATTCGATATATCAAGTTATTTCAACAAAAAATACAAAGATTTTCAAATATGATTTATAATGTCACTTTTTTGTTGCATTGCATTGTTCCGGGATCAACTTGAACAGAAAGGTGATTCTTGCGTTAATTGTAGGTTATTATAATTTTATGAGCAAATATTGTCTATTCTGAATTGTCACGTGAATGTTATTAAACGGTAGTTTTCACTGCAGGATATGGGAAATATATCAGAGTTCTTTATAGATAGAAAAACAGAAACAAAACTAGACTTTACTATTTTTATTATCACAACAATAATAAAGAAATATAAACTGTATCGTAGTAAGTAGAAAAATCTGAAAATTCTTCATTATATTTTAGTCCTATAGCAGAAAAAGTTGCTAATGACATTCCAAATTTTAGTTAATACTAAAATAGCTTTCTAACATAAAACAAAACTCGCAGGATTTTTATTCAATGCTAAAGATATCACTTCAATATCTGAAATTTCAGGGGTTTACAACTTGATTTCCCCTGTATGTAAAGGAGTGTATATAGGTCGGACTGGTCAATCGTTCAAAACAAGAATCGAAAAACACCAACAATCTTTTTCGAGAAAATAGAACAGTTGAGTACATATTACCAAAAGTGGAAAAACTAAAATACTTAGAATCATACGAAATTTTCAATTTCAATCATAATTCAAAATGGGATGTCTGGCTGAACGACCAGATTGACTTGATATAATAATTCGAGGACACACGAATTGCGGTCAAAATTTGAAGCAGGTAGAAGGGTACTTAGGTGGTTGATTGGAGACACACGAATTGCGGTCAAAATTTGAATCAGGTAGAAGGGTACTTAGGTGGTTGTTTTCGACGACTGAATTACTGATGAAATAATTATTGTTTTGAATTATTATTAGGTGGCGCAAAATACAAAATCTTGGTTTAAGTTCAGAATATAAGAACATAGATTCCGAAATAGGACAATGGCTAAAACACGTCTTTGGATTAACTTTCCTTTCACCAGAGGAAGTGGGAGATTGTTTTGTAGAAGATTTTATGTCAGATAAACCTACTGGAAACGATAGAATTGACAAATTTGTCGATTATTTAGTGGAAACTTACATCGATGAAGATTCGAAATTTCCTCCCGTCATTTGGGCGGAATGTACCGGAAGCATTTACCGGACAACAAACGCTTGCGAATCTTTTCATTCAAAGTTTAGCAGAACCTGCAGCTCTCCGCACCCCAACATCAATCTTTTTATAGAAACGTTAAAAAGCATTCAAACAGATACTTATATTAAAATAAATTCTGTTATTGATGATAAAACGAGATTTGTGCGAAAAAATGTATTAGATAAACAAGAGTTCATTAACAACAAAATTGGTCAGTACAATAAAAAAGATATTAGTAGGTATAATTTTGTAAAATGTGTTAGTTATAAGTTTAGTAAAGTAGTTTTATGATGTATATGCATGTAGATGTAGTCTGTAGTATTGTATAATTTCTATGTTTTGTATATTATATATATATATCTTTATAAAAATTAGAACTTTTACTTTCAATTTACCCTCTTACCCCTAAATAAGTTTCTGACCGCAGTTCGGTTGGAGATTAGGACTCCTCAGGTAGGCACAAAAGTTTTGACCGCAATTCAGTCACTCTCGCAAAATCGACCGCAATTCGTGTGCACCGAATAATTCTCCTATATTTAGTGTATTCAAACAATGAGGTTTTTCCAAAGATCATTCTATTGTACCAATTTGGACAATCTACTTCGATTAGTTGCTAACTAATAGATTGGGCCGATACTTGATGAAAATCTATTATTACATTGTAAATAAAACTTCACAGTTTTAGATTTTCACTATATTTTGTTAACATGACAATTGTTTCGCCAATACACAGTGGCTTAAATTTTCAGTGGCAAATTTTCAGCGAAGCATATTATAACTAATTCTTTTGATTTGATGAATAAAATGACAATAACTTCACGGGATATCCCAAAATTAATACCATTTAATGTACAAAATCTATTTACTAGCATTCCACCGGAAGATACAACTATATTGGCAAGAGACCTCTTAGAGACTGGAAATGTAAATACAGTAGTGAAAGGAAAAATTTTAGATTTGTTATCAGTTTGCTTAGACCGAATTTATTTTCAATTCAACAATTATGTTTACTCCAGCGACGAAGAATTATGGGAAATCCGCTTAGCCCTCTTCTCGCTGAAATATTCATGGATAATTCACTAATTCACAATAATAAACTCACTGAGAATTGCCTCTGCTGGTATAGATATGTGGACGATGTATTAAACTGCTTCACAGGGACTACAAGACGACTTAGTTCCTTTCTAAATTTTATTAATTCATTACATTCTAATATTAAATTTACTGTTGAAAATGGTTCTATAATTTTTTCAGATTTTACAATAAAAAGAAATAGCAATAAACATGCATTTTCGATTTTCCATAAGCCATCCCATTCGGACCTCATGATACACATTTCGTCTTCACATCCTTGCCAACATAAATAAGCAGCATTTAATAGCATGATACATAGACTCATTATTATACCGTTATCACAAGAAAATTACACTAAGGAATTACATCATCATAAAACAAATAGCGCACAATTTATTATTTAGCGTATGGCATACATGGATTTAGTTATAATTAGTTAAAATTGTACACATTCACATTACGTCATAAAACATACAAGTGTATATCTAAAAGTAGAAAAAAGTAGAAATAAAATATAAAATATAAACATAAATATAGCACGATTTGAAGTTAAATTTTAAAATCTAGACCATTGATCCAGTCCAGCACAGGGTCAGTGGCCTCATAGAAGTCGCTCATTTCTCCTCCGTATGCAGTAAGGGGGCACTCCATTGTAATATGGTGGACAGTCTGGCGAGGCTTTCCGCAGTCACAGGTTGGTGTTTCGGTGAGTCCCCACTTATAGAATGAGTCACGGCAAATACCGTGAGACGTTCTTATCCTGTTAAGTGTTTTCCACTCGTGGCGAGGCAGCTCCATACCTGGTAAGGACACTGTAGGATCAGTTATATGTACAGCCTGGACTGGTTTCGAGGCTTCCCAGTATTCTCTCCATTTATTGGTCAAATTGAAATTATCTCTCACAAGTTTTTCTGCTAGCAATATAGGGGGAGATCTAGACTTCAATCTCTGCAGGCCGGCTTCGGGAAGGTCACTATGTATTGGAAGTAGGGGATTTGTTATTATTTTATTATATTCCCTAACTAGGCTCTCTTGTCTGCGGATGGAGGTAGGTGCAATGTGGCTTAGAACAGGGAGCCAGGGCAGAGGTGTGCTTTTTAGACAGCCACTAATTAGTCTCATTGTCTCGTTGAGTTTGGTATCGATGTTCTTTACGTGGCAGCTGTTTATCCAGACTGGGGCGCAGTACTCAGCTACTGAGTAGACAAGGCTGAGCGCCGAAGTTTTAAGAGTGGATGCGTTCGCGCCCCAAGTAGTGCCGCAGAGTTTGCGGATTATGTTGTTTCTGGTATTCATTTTAGCTGCGGTGTTCTTTAAATGTGTTTTGTATGAAAGTGTTCGATCCATTGTTACCCCTAGATATTTTGGGCAAGGATTATAGCGTAGTAGATTATTATTGAAATACACTTGGGGCTCCACTCGTGCTTGTTTATTGTTCAGGTGGAAGCACATCTTTTCAGTCTTGTTCATATTTGGAATTAGCCTCCAGTCGGCGAAGTATTTTCCCAGCATGTTCAGGTCTTCTGACAGTACGTTACTAGCTTCTTCGATGGTTTTACTTTGGGATGCAAGGGCCAGGTCATCGGCATATCCGAACTTTCTTGACGATGTCTCTGGGGTGTCGGAAATATATAGATTAAACAGGACAGGTGTAAGTACAGAGCCCTGGGGCAGCCCATTATTGAGATGTCTCATCTTGCTTCTGCTTCCTCCTGTTATTATTTGGAAGGGTCTATCGCAGAGCATGTTGTTCAGTAGGGATGCTGTTCGGCTGCATGGTATCACGTTGAGAAACTTGTAGAGGAGCCCCTCTCTCCAGACCGTGTCGTATGCTGCTGTCAGGTCGACATACCCTACAGTTGTCTTCAGCTGTTTTTGAAACCCTGCTTCGATGTGTGTTGTTAAGCTGAGCACCTGGTCGACACAGCTACGGTGGGGCCTAAACCCAGCCTGTTCAACAGGAATATGCTTCATTATCAGAGGGCTCAGTCGGTTTAATAACATCCTTTCTAGGAGCTTATAGCATGAGCTTAACAAGGCTATTGGGCGAAAGCTTTCAGGTAGGTTCTTGGGTTTGTTTGGTTTTAGAATCGCAATTATTTTTGATTTCTTAAGCTCCATTGGCATATAACTTGTCAGTAAAATGTCAGAGTAGAATTTACTCAGCCACATTCGAGTGTGTTTTCCACAGTTCTTGAGGAATTCGGGGTGAATTCCGTCGAATCCCGGAGCTTTGCCAGATTTGGTGTCTTCAAGTGCCTTATCTACCTCTTCTGCAGAGAATGGTTTGGAGAATTCTGGGTGGGGTGTTGTCGTATGGCGGAGGAGTGTCAGTTGTTTCTTAATATGTGTATTCTGTTGTCTTATACTTGGGGCCTTAGAGAGTGTTATGACTCTTGTAGCGATTTGGTCAGCTGATACTTCCGGTGGTTCGCGGGTTGGTGGATTAGAGCTACCCAGCTTCTTCAAAAGGCTCCAAGCTTTCCTGCTAGATCTCTTAAAGTCCATGTTGCCTGTTGTTTCTTTCCATTTATTAAGGCGTTCTGTGTCCAGGCGGTTGAGGAGTTCGTCGGCTATTTCAGAGTCTCCATTGTTCTGGAATTCCTGGTAAAGCTGCTCCGTCTTAGCGTTCCAGCCCGGTATATATTCTCTGCGGAATCCTCGAGGTATATACTTTTTCGCAGTTGTTATCACGGCTTTTACGAATCTATAATAGTTGCTGCTCACTGGAGGGATCCATCTAACGACTTTATCCAGCTGAACAGCAAATTCATTCCATTGGGTTTTTCCAAAATTCCATCTGGGCCTGGGTGTAGAGTGGATTATCGGAATTTTAATTCCAATTTCGAGGACTATAGGACGATGTTGGCTGTGCGGAAAGTCGTCTAGGACTTTTCTTGACATTGGAATCGGGCGTTTTAGAGCATTCTCTGAGGCAAAGCAAATGTCTGGGTTGGTTTCAGTGTTCCACGCAGCTGATCTGAAAGTATTCCGTTCTTTAGCATCAAAGATTAGGTGGAGATCGTGTGAGTCTGCCCAGTTGGCAAGGCGCTCGCCGTTCTCATCTGTGGTACGGTATTTCCATTCAGTGTGGTGACTGTTAAAATCGCCTGCGTATATTGCAGGATGTGGGTAAGTGTCTAGAACATTAACAGGCCAGGGTGCTTGTGGTGGTTTGTAGATGTTTGCGACCGTAATGTCCGCTATTTTTGTTATTACTTGGTGAACGTTTGAATTTATGCTGGAATTTAGTAGTATAGCGTTTTCGATGGCTTTTCGGACATAGGTCGCATTTCCATAGGACTGATGATAGGTGGCTCCCAGTAGGTCGAATCCCAGAATTTTTCCTCTTTGGCGCTGTTGGTCTGCATTCTCGATGTGGGTTTCTTGGATAATAGCCATGTCAATGTTTTGGTCTAGCAAGAGCTTTGAAATGTACTCACTCTTGGCTCTGCTAAGTCCTTCGGCGTTTATTTGGCAAATTCGAATCATTTCTCCGAGGTTTTTTGTCGTTTGGCCCTGAGAAGGGCCATGGTTGTGAGATTTTGAAGTATGTGAATCAATGTAGCCAGGAGATCCGGAGATATTGTCTGGCTGCCGAAGATCGCTCTAACTCATTTAGCATTACCCAGGGTGCACGTGTAGCTTTCTGCCACGGACGCGAGTTAGTCTACACAATAATGGATATCCTCCGAAGATAATAGATAATATTTTAAAAAGAAGATTGTATAAGGAAGCCATTCTTTATGTGTATCCGAACGTAATAGATAATGATGAAATCTCTAAATCATTAACTTATATAGGTGGCCCAATACTGAAAATTTCAATTTTTTTGTCAAATCAAAATTTAAAAATAGCATTCATAACTCGGAATACCATCGAAAAACATATTAAGAATTCAAAAGTAAAACTACACCACAAAATAAGTCAGGGGCCTTTAAGCTAACTTGTAGTTCATGTTTTTTTATTGTCAAGTATTGGTTGGTCAAACTGACAAGAATTTTGGAGTTCGAATACTAGAACATAAAAGAAGTTACGACAAGGACAAAGTAGATTCTACTTATGCACTTCATCTCCTGGAATATGATCATATTTTTAATAGTGAATTTAAAATATTACATTTAGAAAAGAAACGCTATAAACTCAATTCATTAGAAGTTCTTGATATCGATAGTATGAAACAATCCTATGATTTGTTGAATTAATGTTGAATGATTAAATTATATATGAAAAATTCACCGTTCTTAAATCTTTTCTGAATATAATATTGAATATTTCTACCTGTTGTGTTTTTCTCATGTCATTGACAGTTTGTACTATCTACCTACTAAGAGATTACGTTAAGGTTTTTCCCCATTTTTATTGTATATTCCCTTCCTTCATATTTCAACATAAACAATTGCCATGCTAAAAAAATAGTGAAAATTGAAAACTGTTGCTCTTGTCTATCAACTCTAATTATTCTACCTAAATATAATAATTCCAACAAAAAACTATAATAAATCTAACAAACTATAATATTATACACTATTTTCCATAATTTCTAACAAATAAACATTGGTGTCCCACAAAAGCTTGGCTTGTGCGTGGGCAGTACTACAAATATAATTCACAAATTAACATCAATGTTGTGTACAATACATTAAAGAGAGAAGAAGAAAACAAAAACAATACTAAACAAAACAAAAAAAGAAAAAACCGGCTATCAACTCAAGTAAAACAATTACTGTTACAAAAGTTACCCCAGAATGATTCAGGTCTGCTCCTAATCCAGTCTTTAATCCCCTTCTTAAATGTAGATTGATTTTTAGTGTTCTTAAAATCAAAAGGGAGACTATTATACAGTAACGATGACAAGTAAGTAAAAGATGGTCTTTTTAGGTTTAAGAAGAGGAATGATATTTTTCAATCTTAATTGTTCCTTTTTTTTGGGTGAATCTATTTTATGCTGATACATGAGCAGAGCACGTGCATGAAGCTGTCGAACAGTGAATAAATCTGCTATTTTGAATAATTCGGACGTGGGGTAGGTGATGGGTTTTTTGTAGATAATCTTCAGTATCCATTTTTGGATTATTTCCAGTTGTTTGTAGTACAAATTAGCCAATTCCCCCCAAACGAGTACTCCATAGTTAAGTGGTTCTGCCAATGCAATGTACACTTTTCTCAGTTCTACTACATCACAAATTTCTCTTAGAGATTTAAACTTACTAAGCAGTAATCTCAATTTACCTTTAATGAATTTTGCATGATGGTCCCATCTCAAATGACTATCCACCTTCATACCCAAGTATTTGATATTATCAGTTGATTCAATATTAAAGGTATTAGAGTTACTCAATTTCACTGAAAGTGAATCAAAATGGGGCAGATTAGATCTGAAACTTGTGAATAGCATACATTTTGTCTTGTTCACATTGACAGTAAGCTTTTTTGTTTCAAAGAATTTAAGAACTTCTACAAAACCCCTCTCAGCTGCTTCTTTAACTAAATTCCAGGTAGGAGCCTTGAAGAAAAGCAGAGTATCATCCGCGAAACTCACGATATTATACTAGGGGTTAACATGGAATAGATCTTCAATATACAATAAAAACAAAATAGGACCTAAAATGGCTCCTTGACGAACTCCATATATTATGTTTTTTGTATTGCTGACCTCATTACCAACCCTGACCCTCTTGCATCTTCCATTCAAATAACTCTCCATCAAGTCCAAAGCCACTCCTCTCCATCCCATACTTTCCAAGGTTCTCAGCAGTCTACCGTGGTCTACTGTATCAAACGCCTTAGCGAGATCAATAAATACGCAGTTTACTTTTTTTAATTAGTTTTGTTATAATAAAAATAGGAAATTCAAGTTTTGTTTTTGTTTTTCATGTAAATAATCACAAAGTAACGACGGATTCTATCAAGTTTCAGATGAAATATATCGGAAGTTGTATCGCTGTTTTCCAATGTACTAGTAGATTATGACAATTGAAGAAAAAATGACGTTATAGCTTCACTATGTAAATATATTTGAATAGGAATAGGATTCGACGAAGCAATACAATTTCAGCGGATTTTATTCGAATTGTGGTTTAGGTTCAACCGTAAAAAATAAATAATTGGAAAAATATCGTTGCCCAACTTGAACAATAAGGTATTTCATGCATTAATTGTAGGTTTTTACAAGTGAATAAGCAAATATTATCTATTCTGGATAGTCAGGTCCATGCTAATAAACGGTAGTTTTCACTGCGGGATATGGAAAATTTATCGGCATTTCCATTGGATGGAATATATCGGAAGTATGCATCGCTGTTTTCCAATATACTGATAGATTATGGCAATTAAAGAAAATACGACGTTATAGCTTCATTATGTGATTATGTTCTTATCAGAAATCTACGAGGCAATATAATTTCAGCAAATTGTATTTAGAGTGTCTTTTAGGTTCAACCGTGAAAAATTATATTTGGTAAAACATCTGTAATTTCATGTTTCATGAAAATAAATCCTTTTTTAAAAAAATTGCTCTGCTTTTTATTGGACTATTGATAACCTTAACTGTGAAAATATAAATAACTGAAGAAATACTGTGTATTTTTTATTTTAAGAAAATGCTTTGAAATATGTGGATTTACCTTTTCATTGAAATAATTTTTTGATTCAGCTGTGAATAGAAATTGCATAAATAAAAATTATTGGAAAAATATAAACAATTTTCTGTATTTTGAGGATATATCATGCATGCAATAATGAAATAATTTTACATTTTGGTTAAAATATATTTTGTTAATAAAAACAGTTAAATATGAGTAATCAAAAAAAACGTTGATTTTAGGTTATAAAAGAAAATATCAGGAAACCAATAATGAAATAGTTCAACATTTCAATCAGAATGTATTAAAAAATGAAAAAAGTGAAATATAAATAATTGAAAAAAATATCGTTGATTCGATGAATCATGGAAATATATCGATGCATCCAGAAATAAATTAGGTCTACATTATCATTTAAATATCGTTCGGTTCTATTGTGAATAAGAATGGAAATCCTTAGTATTTGAAGTTCATTCAAAGATGATTATTTTCCATTACTTTATAAGGCATAATTGAAATGTGTTTCCATCGATTTAAATAACCTAAAAATCAATTAACTAATTGTGATAATTTTTCACGTTCTGAAATTGAACCTCAAACTTATCTTTGTAGGTGCAACAAAACGTAAGAGTTCACAAAATATTGGAAGGATTTGTTTGTTTGTAATAATACATTTTTGGTCATATTTTATCCCATAAAATACATACTATTGCAGTATATCAAAGGAAAGCAGTCGGGTACGAGAGTATTTTCCCCTCCGTTTTAGACCTCCCGAACAACAATTTCCGAAAAATTTTCATATGTAATATATGAAAAATATATATACATATATGAATATATATGTATATATATATATATATATATATATATATATATATATATATATATATATATATATATATATATATACTAGCTGACCTGGCAAACGTTGTTCTGCCATATAAATTATTTTTATTTATTCATCTATCTGCCCATGTATATCTACCTATCTAACTATATATCTATATATCTAGATAGTTACCTATCTTTCTATCTAACTATCTATCTATCATTCTATCTATCTATCTATTTATCTGTCTATCTATCTGCATATCTATCTATCTATCTGACCCGGCAAACGTTGTTTAAATTATTAAAATGGCTATTGCAAAATATGGGTTGTTGATAGAAGGGTGAAAATTCAGAGTTATATGTATCTTTTAAAGCAACATCATGAAAAAAATAAAATAAAAAATTTTGTTCGAAAAATTCATAAAAATGTTGATCATTAGGAGTATGAAAAATATATTACGATTCTCAAACCGACTATTGTTATTTTCGATTACCATCTTGCAGCCTTATTGCGGAACTGTGGATAAAATAAGAAAAATGAAAATCGCGATGCAAAAATAGGGGTTGATCGTAGACGGGTAAACAATTGAGAGTAATAAGAATATGCCAAAATAAAAATGACAATCTTGCCAAAAAAATTGAAGTTTATAATTAACAAATAAAAAAGAGGACTTGATCGTGAAAGGGTGAAAATTTTGGGTTGTATGTATTTTTGAATGTTGTATCATAAAAAAAATGGAACAAAAAATTTTGTCTGAAAAAAAAAAATTAAGAGGTGGACCTTCCTCAACATTTAGGGGGATGAAAAATAGATTCTGTCGGATTCTCAGACCTAACCGACATGCACACAAAATTTCATGAGAATCGGTCGAGTCATTTCGAAGGAGTTTAACAAATAAAAAATAGGGGTTGATCGTAAAGGCGTGAAAATTTAGAATTGTATGTATTTTTGAATGTTGTATCATAAAAAAAATGGAACAAAAAATTTTGCCTGAAAAACAAAAAACTAAGGGGTGGACCTTCCTTGACATTTAGGGAATGAAAAATAGATTTTGTCGGATTCTCAGACCTAGCCGATATGCACACAAAATTTCATGAGAATCAGTCGAGTCATTTCGAAGGAGTTTAACAAATAAAAAAAAGGGGTTGATCGTACAGGAGTGAAAATTCAGGATTGTATGTATTTTTTTGATGTATCATAAAAAAATAGAACGAACAATTTTGTTTGAAAAATAAAAAACAAATTTAAAGGGTGGACCACCACCCTTAATATTTAGGTGGATAAATAATAGATGCTGGCCGATTCTCAAACCTACCTGATATATATATATATATATATATATATATATATATATATATATATATATATATATATATATATATATATATATATATATATATATATATATATATATGATGCACAGAAAATTTCATGAGAATCGGTCAAGCCGTTTCGGAGGAGTATTGTGACACGAGAATTTTAAAAATTATTTATTCCCAGTGCATATAGACATCTCCAGCGGCTTCGATCGAAAAGAATGAGCTGAAATTTGGTACCTGGAATTGTTTCCGTTACAGAACAAAAGTATAAAAATTTTGGGTAAATTTCTGCAACCGCCTCCATTGTTCTGAATCGTACTGAAATTGAACCTCAAACTTATTTTTGTAGGTACAACAAAACGTAAGAGTTTACAAAATATTGAGAAGATTTGTTTGTTTGTAATAATACATTTTTACATAAAGTAAACAAGGAAAATTCTTTGATAATTTAAAAAATTATCAAACAACTTTCCAAGGGAGCTGGTTATACGTATTCCGCAACGCAAAATCTACATTCACAATCGAACGGTGAATTATAGAAATTGTCAAGTCACCCCGACTCAAAATCTGCATACAGCTGTTTCGATCTTATTAGATCTTATCAGTGCAGCTTATTTGACTCGGAGCGAATTAACAAATTTCTAATTGTTCCCCAATACAAATCGTGCTCGGTAACAATGTCTGGATAACAACCCAGAGCGACCTCCCACCAAAGATATTGGGAACCAATAATTCACCGCTTAGATCGAAAATGCAGAAATTCGTCGCGTAAACACGTACCTCCTGACATGAAGATATCTACTCTATAACATTGGTGTATATAATAATTCACCGTTCGATTGTGAATGCAAAATTTGCGTTGCTGAATACGTATAACCAGCTCCCTTGGAAAGTTGTTTGATAATTTTTTAAATTATTGAAGAATTTTCCTTGTTCACTTTATGTAATGTATGAAATTGATCATGGTCGACAAGTATGTTTTTCATGATTTAATTAATATATTTTTGGTCATATTTTATTCCATAAAATACATACTATTGCAGTGTATCTAAGGAAAGCAGTCGGGTGCGAGAGTATTTTTCCCTCCGTTTTAGACCTTCCAGACAACGATATCCGAAAAACTTATATATATATATATATATATATATATATATATATATATATATAATAATATATTATTTTCAATCCAATGCTTTGCTACGCCGTTCTGATGAGGACCAAAGAGTCGGAAACACGCGTCAACGGCTGCTTCCATATAAACGTTCTATACCGATAATTCTGCTCTACTTCTTCAATATTTTCCTGCGACTAATTTCTTTGTTGTTAGATAAATAGTACCTTATTATTTTTATTTTCGAACATTACGTAGGTAAAGGTTTCTGTGGTTTCCCTTGCCATCTAATGATAACAATTTTGAATGTTGATATTAGACTGAATAGCACGTAATAAATAACAAAGAACAACCACATTCGGAAAAAAATTTTAGCTAGACAAAGCAGTCTTTGTCTATTCAAATTTTTTCAAATCAATAAATGTCAAGGAGATTTCAATTTTTTCAAAAGTTTTGATAAACTACGAATGTCGTAGTGTAACGTCAACTTTTTAATAAAATCGAGTTTTTTAAGATTCAGCCAGCCTGTTATTGCTAATAATTATCAAGAGATTAAAAATAGATCACAGGCAACAACAATTCGAATAAATAATTAAATATTGCAAGCTGAAAATATGGCAATGATCCCAAACTTAAGCTGAGAGTTTCAAACATTGTTCTAGATTGTGAGTACCTTTTTAAAAGATTTGAAATTCTGAATAGAAATTTCATTAAAAACGGCTACTTACATTTGAGGGCGCAATATCATATTAAGTTCTATTTTATGAAATGCAACGATTTTCAAGTCTGGAACATTGTTTATAACAACGTTTTTGTGCAAAAAAGCGAATTTTTTCAATTTTTCGATTATATTTCGGAACGTATGGGTTATGGAGAAAAGTGCTTCATAGACCAAATAATTTTCATTGAAAAACCTTCCCAACTAGACCTGCTATATCAAAATCGGTTGAATTGATTAAAAGTTATAGCAAATTCAAGGCTAAAAGAGCGTTTTTTTTTTAAATTATTATAAACAAATAATTAAACATTTTATTGTTTCATTAGAACCGTAAAAGTGTGATTTTTCATGTACTTAAAAAGTGTGCGCAAGGTGAGCGATGTGCTATGAATAGTTGTTGCACAATTCTATTTGTTTATCCCGTTTTTGTAAGATGGACCCAATTTCAACCGTTTATTGTGGAAAAAGTTATCAACTTACAGATCTCTAAGAGGACTCATTTTAGAGGTAATAGAGTCTTCTTGTAATCGCCAATCACAAAATTTTTTCGGAAACTATTTGAAAATTAGCAATAAATAAATGTTACATTTTGAACCGTTTTTTGCTTATAAATAAATACAATAATTTGCAAAGTATAAGGAATATGTGTTCATCAGTAGTACCATTGGAAAGCTGTTAGAAAAACACATTAAAAAAAAAGTTTCTACGACCTCTAGGGACCAAGATAGCTTTTTTTTCAAAAACTCATTACTCCGTTGTTTATTATCATTTTGAGCTGAAATTTTCACATTTGGTAGGCGACATTTCCAACATTTTGCATAAGCTTTTGTTGTTAATTATTTAGTCCCGAGAGCTCGACGAAAAAATAACAATGACTCAACTTTCATATACCTAAAATGTCTGCGGAAAAAAGGTGTTGCTTAATAATTCATTGATTTATCGCGGGTTTTTTTGCATTATTAATAATTCTGAAAATTTTCTGTTATGCATGACTACAATATAGTATACTTTAAGTAAAAATAAAGCTTCACCACAGCTTAATTGCACTATTAACAAGAATACAGTTTGTGTAAGGAATAATATTTATATACTTTTGACGACCGTACTTCTTATTTGATTTGGTCTGTGATGCTGCGTGAGAAATATGAAGCCGATCATCAAAGTTTTTTTTTTTTTCAATGTGTGTTTTTTTAACAGCTTTCCAATGGTACTACTGATGAACACATATTCTTTATACTTTGCAAATTACTGTATTTATTTATGAGCAAAAAACGGTTCAAAATGCAACATTTGTTTATTGCTAATTTTTAAATAGTTTCTGGCAAAAAATCTGTGATTGGCGATTATAAGTAGACTCTATTACCTTTAAAATGAGACATCCTAGAGGTCTATAACTTGATAACTTTTCCCACAATAAACGGTTGAAATTGGGTCCATTTTACAAAAACGGGATAAACAAATAGAATTGTGCAACAACTATTCATAGCACATTGCCCACCTTGCGCACACTTGTTAAGTACATGAGAACTCACACTTTTACGGCCTTAATGAAACAATAAAATGTTTAATTATTTGTTTATAATAATTTTAAAAAAAACGCCTTTTTAGCCTTAAATTCGCTATAACTTTTAAACAAATCAACCGATTTTGATTTAGCAAGTCTAGTTTGGAAGGTTTTTCAATGACAATTATTTGGTCTTTGAAAAACTTTTCTCCATAACCCATAGTTTCCGAAATATAATCGAACAATTGAAAAAATACGCTTTTTTTGCACAAAAACGTTGTTATAAACAATGTTCTAGACTTGAAAATCGTTGCATTTCATGAAATAGAACTTAATATGATATTACGCCCTCAAATCAGTCATAAAATTGCAGCTACTCTTTTTTATCATTTTTTGATATTTTTCATGTCAGCCCGACCCGACTATTGAGGAAGTGCCTTTGGGTAGTTTCAACCATTTTCGATAGTCGCGGGGCCCAGCGTGGAGGCTGTTCCATTGAAATCGCATCTCTACCTGCTTCGCTATCAATACACGATGCATTTCACGAAATTTGTTTAACAATAGTGGGTTGAAATTTGGTACGTGGACTGAGTAAATGTTGAGGTGAGTTCCTTCGTTGATTTAAACTTTTTTCCTCAACCACTATGCACTTCTCAAAATTTTATTATAAACTTTCATTTTACTTATTATTTCAAAGTTTTGGCACCAAAAAGTATGTATTTTGCTTCAGTTAACTTTTTTTGGTGTTTTATTGTAAACAAATACAGGTAAATGGAATGTAGATTGAGTTTGTGCATACATTTTGCGTGAAAACTATGCCGCAAAGCTTTGATATTGTTTTTATTTTAAATGTTGTATTTTTTCAAAGAGTAAGTTATGAAAGAGCCGGGTGAATGGGCCTTGAAACAGCTGGCTCTTTTATAGCCCTGGATTTGAGTTGAGTGAATAATATGAAATATTAATAAATATGCATTTTTTCTCATATTACATCATTACTACCTTCTCCCCGTTTAACCTTTGTCCCTACTGTTGCGATTCCAGCAAGATGACTGAATCGTAATGGCTATCATATTTGCTGAAGTGAGGAAAAAGGTTGCTCGGAGCAGAAAAAACTCAAAAACCAATGAAAATAGCGATGATCATATGAAAACAGTGATCAAGATTGCAGTATCAGTGCAAAATTTGATTTGTCTGATTGGGCCTATGAATCCTGTGGCATTAAGGGAAAGACATGTTTCTAATTTTAAAAAAACTACATTATATACTCCAAAGTTCCTAAAAAGTCTGAATATACTCGTATAATAGGTATGACAGAATATTATTTTAATATTAAAGCGTTTGTTAGAAATACTTAAAATGACTGATAGAATCAAAAATTTCATTATAAGTTTTAAAAAAAAATTTATTAGAATTGTCTTCTTGTTTCATTGTAATAGTGCAGTTATTATTATTTTGCATAATTTTCACAATTACACTTTATAATACATACTTGCTCTTTCACAGCTTTTAGTAGCTCTTTCAATAGGCACCGAAATGTTATGAAAGAGCCAAAATACACATTTCTTTAAAATTAATATTTCTTTGATTTTTTCATATTGTTAAAGTTTTTTTCGTGAGAAATGATCTACTTCAATGAATGAATAAAAATTGAAGAAAAAAAATCATCATTTCTTCCATCAAAAGTAAATTTTTTTGCTCAATTTGGTAAACTGGCTCTTTCAAGCCACTTCTCCCCTACTCATAGTAAACCAAATATTTGTAATTCATGAAAAGAATTTCTAGGTACTTCAACATTTTGCAGATGGTACTGTTGCTCATAGTAACAGCATAAATGAATTGTTCAATCACATCATCAAAATAACAATCACCAACAATCATATCGCCACAATTATGACTGAGAGCATATGAGAGATAAGTTTTTAGTGGAATTGTTCAGTTCCTTGCAAAATCCAGAAAACTATTACCACAAATTAAAATCAAATCTTATGAATGATAAAAAAATAGTTTATCACTTCTTAATCTTCAACTATAGCTATAATTATTACAAATATCCTACAAACAACGAATTAAATTTTCAATTAGAAATAAGTCATTATCTTTGCGAACTAATCGTCTATGCTTTTTAGTGTATGAGAAATATTGAAATAATAGATTAATTTATCAACAATTCAATTGAGCAGTAATTGAGTATAATGAAATGAAATTTCATGATTTGCGGTTTCAGCTTCTAACGAGGAATAATCACTTGCGTTATTATGACTTCATACGAATTTGTTATTAAGATAGATACTAGCTACAATCCAATGAGTTGAAGTGAATTTTATTCAACAAGTTATTACTCAGAGTAAAAAAATTATATTCAATCAGGGTTATCTGTCAATTGATATGCAATTATTGAAGAACAGATTATTTACCTATAATGTGCATATGCATCCATATATCGCACTATTTTTATCTTTACTTATATATTAGTACTCAGAAGATAAAATTTAAAATTTCGATAATTTTCTCAGAAATTATCTTCTATCACTGAAAATTCAATTATTCCTGGACGAATCAAAACATTATGGGTCAGGGGGGGTCGATATAAGTTTTCTATGTTTTTGTCTAGACCAGCGGTTCTTAACCTTTTCATAATGGGGGACCATTTAACAACATTTCTGTCTTGTCACGGACCACCAACTTTTTGAAAGTAAACTCAATCAACAGTAGTTGACTCTGAAGAGTAGGCAGGTTGAGACTTCAGAGTTGACAGAAAGCAGTACGGTTGGTGGAGTAGGCAGGTTGAGACCACGCAATCGTATTGTTTCCGATTCCTCCTAATTCGATTCGTGGAGTAGGCAGATTGAGGCCACGTATCTGAATTATTTCCCTTCTAATTCTCCTGAATATGGCTTCGCAAAAGGAGCCGAAACGTCGAGATTTTTCAAATCTTTTACGCGGTTCATTCCGAGAACCAAGTTTTTCATATATATATATATATATATATATATATATATATATATATATATATATATATATATATATATATAATATATATATATATATATATATATATATATATATATATATATATATATATATATATATATATATATATATATATATATATATATATATATATATATATATATATATATATATATATATATATATATATATATATATATATATATATATATATATATATATATATATATATATATATATATATATATATATATATATATATATATATATATATATATATATATATATATATATATGTATACCTTGATATATATAAACATATATTTATTTGTATAATTGTTGTCTGTGTTGATTCTTATTTATTTCTGTTTCTTAACAACAATACATTTTTGTTTGAAAACAGACTTTATTAAACAGTTAACATTTCGTCACGAAATTCATAACTTTCTCAACAATTTTAATAGATCAATATAACGCACTTATGAATTTTGAAAAAATTTAAAAGCAATTTTGTTTCATTAAATTTAGTCTTGCGGTGGGAGGTTAGTTAAGTGGATATTATCCATCAGTTTGAGTTGATGAAGCTTGAGTTTGTAGGATTGATTGTTGTGTTTTGATTGATATTGTTTTTTAGAAAAGTTTAATCTGTATATATTGTACTTGTATGTCTCATATTAGTGCGATCATTCAAGATCTTAGTTAAATTTTTTCGAATATACAACATTTCTATAGTTTTCCGGCACTCTCTATTTCGGAAATTTTGGCGCTTTATTGTAAGTATTTTTCTCTAACGTAATTCATCCTCCATATTTTGCCGAGCTACTGAATCTCAAAAGTGAATTCTTTGGGACGCTCATTGTAATCAGACATCCCAATTTGTTACATTTGTAACGTAAATGAAATCACTCAATGGCTTATTACTACTAGATTCCATACAAATCAAAGAAACAGGTATGAGTCTAATTAGATTTATATATATATATATATATATATATATATATATATATATATATATATATATATATATATATATAGTCGAATTTCGTTTTTTGCCTCTACCGCCTCCATTTCGAATGGTATAAGAAGTCAGTGGAGTTTCAATAATGTTTCACACTCGTTATAATCTGATATGAACCAAATTTCAGTGCGACGTTTCGTTCATTAGGTTCCATCATCGGCTTAATTTTTTTAAATATGGGCCTCTAGATTTTTTCATCAATTGTAGTAGCTACTGTTGTAACAAATTCAGCTTTCAATAACATGCGAATAAAAAAAGCGTCAATTTCAGTATCGCCTCCTCTGTTATTTACTGTACAGCTCTTACTCGAGGGTTTTTCCAATTAACCATGATTCCGTGAAGTCCTCTCAATTTGTTACAACAGTGGATACTAAAATTGATGAAAAAATCTAGAGGCCCATATTTAAAAAAATAAAGCTGATGATAGAACCTAATGAACGAAACGTCGCATCGAAATTTGGTTCAAATCAGATTATAACGAGTATGAAACATTATTGAAAATCCCCTGACATTTTTTTATATCATTCGAAATAGAGGTGGTACAGCCAAAAAACGAAATTCGACTATTTTAGTTTTTGGCGAATATCTCAAAAACAAACATCGATATATAAGATCTGAAAAAGGCTTATTATTGCTCCCCAAAATTGGAAACTTTCATCTAATTCAACCGACCTTGTAGGTCTTTCCGTTTCCGAGATAGCAATAGTGGGATCAGCTAAAAAAAAAAAATATATATTTATATATATATATATATATATATATATATATATATATATATATATATATATATATATATATATATATATATATATATATATATATATCAATTCAATTGAACAATAAGATTTACATTATTCAATTATCTATGAATGGTTGAATTAAGTCACGGTCACTGTATCATCAGATGAAGTAGAAATACGTGGTTTTCATAGACGCTTATATTGTTTTGTGCTGGCGGAGGAAATCTCCAGCATTTGATTTCCATAAAGAACAATTCATAGAGATAATTGCAGACTATATGTCCGAGGCAAGATTGATTCGAGAATTCATTGTCTATTGTTCTTCTGAAAGAAACCTACTAACATGGTGAGTACAAAATCAACGTTTTCATATTTGATATTTTAAATATATTTATGAATTTAAGTTTCTGAGTTTTCTATTTTCACATATTAAATGAATATATATATATATATATATATATATAAGACGGTTTTTTTTCTTGGTTTCACGTTCAGCTAGAAAATGTCAATGTTTGTTTTATTTGAATTGAAGTGAATAAATGCTATATATCATAAATGTTCATCGTATTATATATATATATATATAGTATATATATATATATATATATATATATATATATATATATTATATATATATATATATATATATATATATATAATATATATATATATATATATATATATATATATATATATATATATATAAATATATATTCTATGTAGATATAATCATTGTCCATTGTTCATTTGACATGATGAGTACAAAATCAAAGTTTTCATATTTGATATTAACATTTCTAACAATTGCCGACTAGGGTAGATGTGGATATTTCGATGCTTCGTGAACTCTTATAACCAGCTCCACCAGGAGGTTTGTTTGATTAGTTTCAAATAGTTTCAGTTAATCTTATAACCACGAGCGTGATTTCCGTTTAACACGAATAATGCTCACTTATATATATATATATATATATATATATATATATATATATATATATATATATATATATATATATATATATATATATATATATATATATATATACAGGGTTGCGATAAAGTATGGAACCAAGTAAATATCTTTCGAAGGAAAAGGAGAATATTTATGAAATTTTGCAGGTAAGTCCAATGGATCAAAATGCATCTGATGTATGATAACATACTTCCGGTTGTACCGGAAATAGACCCTAAGTTGCTTATTTTAAATAGGATACCCTATATATTATTACATTTGTGGATTCTTATTAAGATTCTAGACAGATTTTATGCATTATGTCCTATACCTAAGTCTGAGCGTTTTTGACATATTTAGGTTTTTATGTCAAAAACGACGATCGCAAGCCCTAATATAATTATCAGTTGTTCCTATAAGGAAGCCTTTTTTACTTACTTTGGGTTAAATTCCTTGTTGAAAAGGACCTACTTTGATAGATTTTTTATAATATTTGGATAACTAGTCATACAGGGTGTGCAAAAAATAAGATCTAAAATGAGATTGAGAAAACTGACAAAAATTAATTCAACTTCTCTTGAGATTTTTACATTACCGTAAAAAAACGTTCAGATAAACAAATTGATGTTGTGTGTATGCATATGTAGTAAGTAATGAACGAGTACGATCTCAAATACGATCGTGGCTATCCTAGATCTAATTGTTTAACGATTGAATGCAAAATCGCCATATAAAAATATTAAATTGGCAATATTTCGAAAACTTCAGATTTGAGATGAAGATAACCTCATACAAAGTTACCTTCTTTTTAAATGCTTAATACTACAGAATAAAGAAAATGGGGGGTTTCCATTTGAAAATATTGATTTTTGTCAGTTTTCTCAATAACATTTTAGATCTTATTTTTTGCACACTCTGTATAACTAGTTATCCAAATATTATTCAAAATCTATCAAAATGGGTCCTTTTCAACAAGAAATTTAACCCAAAGTAAGTAAAAAAGGCTTCCTCATAGGAACAATTGATAATTATATTAGGGCTTACAATCGTCGTTTTTGACATAAAAACCTGAATATGTCAAAAACGCTTAGACTTAGGTATGGGATATGATGCATAAAATCTGCTTAGAATCTTAAGTAGAATCCAAAAATGTAATAATATATAGGGTATCCCATTTAAAATAAGCGACTTAGGGTCTATTTCCGGTACAACCGGAAGTATATTATCAACAAAAAATCATACATCAGATGCATTTTGCGCCATTGGACTCACCTGCAAAATTTCATAAATATTCTCCTTTTCGTTCGAAAGATATTTACTTGGTTCCATACTTTATCGCAACCCTGTATATATATATATATATATATATATATATATATATATATATACATATATATATATATATATATATATATATATATATATATATATATGTGTGTGTACTTTAAAAACTTGTTTGATTTAAAATATCAAACAAATATAAAAATGAAGAAAAAATGACGCTACTGAATTCTTTGAATATATTTGCCATTTGGGTATAATTTTACATATGAGTTAGGTATATGCCTTATGGCATACTCTAAGATTCTACAAAAATACCACAAAATCCTTACTGTCTGTCCATTCAGTAGAATCAATATCATGTGCTCAACAATGCAAAAAGTAGACTCAGTAATATTCGCCCTTATAACTGCTGATATATAGATATATTTTAAAGAACGTCGAACAGATCAATCGATTGCTCACATTTCAAAGAAGCTCAATTAATTTACGAAAAGATTGTCTTTAAACTCTTCAATGTAGGTACCTTTGTTCACTTTGGTTAGTTACATGTTATAAAACCCTCCGAGATTTAGAATTAAACTAATATTTACTCTACAATATTATCAGATATTGAGGGAAACAGAGCCCTCAGGATATAATATTGTAGAAATTCAGGTGACAAATTGGAAAATACTACTGGCAGTATTAATTCAGAACACTTAATAGAGGAAGTTTATTTTCATGCCTAATTCTTCTTTATCTACAAAATCTTTTTAATATTAATGCTCCCAAGTTTCTTTCAATATATTTTACTCATTTTAGTTAGTGGAAAATTTAGCCTAAAATATTTTAAATAATTTCCCAATGAGAAAAGAACCAGGGATCAACCGAAAATATTGAAATCATTTTGAAATTTTATTTTGTCAACACAAGTTTACTTCTTGAGTATTTCCATCTCGTTCAATAGTAACATTTATAAAGTTTGAAGAGTAATTATAGATCTTTTTTAAAACTTATTTTGTCTACAGTTTTCTAGGAAAATATTTCAGCTATCCTTTCGAAATGCTTTGTCAGATGCACTGATTTTGAATTTAAATAAATAAAATTCTCAATAGAATACCTTAATCATTTTTCAGATTATTCGTTTCAATGTTTCAGATTATTAGTTTCAAGTAATCAGTATTCGTTTCTATTATATTCTTCTTTTTTTATTGTGGATAAAATTGAATATTTTCATTTATGCAAGTCCATTTATATTCAAATGAGTACCTCCTTTGAATTTCTCCAAACCGGTCTATAAATCTTTGTTTATTTTTCGAGAAGAAGATTGCCGTTCAATACATAGACGGGTCCCTAACAAGTAAACATTCTTTAGGAGGTGATAAAAATTATCATTTATTTATATACGTTCGTATCTTTCCAGAATATTTATACTCCCATAATTTGAGACTGCTAGTTCTATCCTTGTCCCCTATATTTTAGTGGTCTTGATTGTGTGATGAATTTGCACTCTTTTTTGGAATAAAGAGTTGTTGAGTATGAATGAGTGATGTATAAAGTCAATCGAAGTATAATTGTCTGACTCAGATGAATAGGTTTTTATGAATCTCTTTTCAAGTTGCTGTTTGTAACTATTTTACTTAGATTCAATATTTTGCATTTCATGATATATATATATATATATATATATATATATATATATATATATATATATATATATATATATATATATATATATATATATATATATATATATATATATATATATATATATATATATATATATATATATATATATATATATATATATATATATATATATTCATAGATTGAACGACGAACATGAACTGTACATACAAAAACAACTGGATCGAAAATTTATGTAACATAGACGTACCAGAATACGCTAACCAAGTTCTCAGTTTGGGACCAAAATTTGCTACGTCTGTCAATTACAGCAGAAAATCAACACCTATTCCTGACTTCATTGCGAGCATAAAAATTGCTATTGTAATAAACACAATCGCTGTAAAAGATGAAATGTAGGAAGAAAAAAACACATAATAACATAACGAATAGAAGTATGAATTTATAAAGAAACATAGTCAAAACAAAACAATTCCTGAAAACCCTAAACTGATGATGTTACAGTCTGACAAATCTAATTAATCTGTTCTCATGATTGCCACTGAATATATCAATAAAATGAAGAATTTAGTGTCAGACCGTGGCACATATGAAGAAATAAAATCTGATCAAACAAACGTCTATCAGAAGAAAAAAAACGAACTGATGAAAAGATGGGAAAAAAAGAACTATATTTCTCATAACACAAAATGTCTTACCACCCAAACTATATGATCTGCCCAAACTGCACAAAGCAGGAATACGACCTATAGTATCCCAGTCCTACCAATTATCTGAAAAATATCTTAACAAAAGTGGCATACAAGAACGGCTCCTACATTAAAGACTCATGGAGCATTGGACCTTCAACAAAAAAAGATTCACAAGGTGATTATTATATTAATATTATATTAATATTATATTAATACAGCCTTGCATGTAATAGAAAAAAAAATAGCCGGAAATTAGCTGTTTCACTGACATCCTTATAGAAGATAATTCTGTTACAAACACACACACACACACATCTTGTGTTAGAAGATCTGGAAAAAGAAAGTTATCCCTGAATTAGACCTCAATATACCATTTTTTCACAGGTATGTGAATGATTGCATCACAGAAATACGAAGCAATAAGTTGAACGACCTAATAATAACAATGAAACAGAACAATAAAACGATATCAGTTTCTTAGACATTACATTGCACCATAAGCGGAAACAACATAGTGTAAAAATGGTATACGAAACCGACGTGGTCGGACGTTATTTGAATTCCAATTCCCAGCACCACATTTCACGAAAAAAAGGTGTAATTTTTGGTCTTGCTGATCAAGCAATAATATAAGGCGATCCAGAGTACCAAGCAAAAAAAAAACGAAGCGAGTACCGTTCGACAACGCTTACCCACCAAAAATGGTAGACGCAATTTTCCAACAGAGAATTGAGAAACATGACACACTTTGGCAAACAGATGAGAATACGAATGGGGAAAAATGTGACGAAATTTGTGCTCATACCTTACATTCCTAACCTGTCCGAGAACATCGGAAAACACCTCAAGAAATACGACATTGAGTTAAGACATAAAGTCGAGTCAGTCTCTTACAAAGCATGTTCACTCAACTAAAAAGCAATATACCAACTAATAAAAAGACTCTGTATACCAAATACCGTGTGAAAATTTTTCTGGAGTATACATTGGACAATCTTCTCAATATCTGCAGAACAGGATAAACGGGCACAAATACGATCATAGAAATTCTACCTCGCTTACAAAACACCAGCTAATATTGAATCATAATTTTAATTTCAAAGCTGTTAAGATCCTAAAAACTGAATGCCACCGAAGAAAACGTAAAATGTATGAGATGATTTTCATCAAAAATAATCCAAAAGCTGAAATACAGGGACATGATTAACCACAACATCCTCGACAACTAAAATTATATATCTTATTGCAAATGTGGTTGTGAAATTATTGTCCGAAATTACCATTATAAATGCGCAAAGCGCCCAGTGTATGCTTAGGAAGGATGGTTGCAGTCTACGTTGACACCTCGATCAATCAACAACAAAAGTTTAATCTGTATTGATTATGTTTTTTAATGTGACATTCTAGTTTTTTATGTTTGCAAGTGTATATATTTGATTATTTTCCAGTTTAAACGTAACTCTTTTATATTTTAGTGACAGAATAGTAGACGTATGACATAATTTGAAAAAGGTCGCAGTGACGACTGATACGTTATTTATACCATGATATAACCATCTGAATCAAAGTAATGATTAATGAACCACACAATCTGTGAAAATGTCGATCCTATATATTGATATATATATATATATATATATATATATTTATATGTATATATGTATATATATATATATATCATATATGTTATATATATATATATAGATATATATATATATATATATATATATATTATATATATATATATATATATATATATATATATATATATATATATATATATATATATATATATATATATATATATATATATATATATATATATATATATATATTTATATACATATATATATAATATATATATATAATTATATATATATATATATATATATATATATATATATATAAATATATATATATATATATATATATATATATATATATATATATATATATACAAAGTGTGAATTAATGTTTTGGAACGAAAAAAAACGTCTCAGTTAATATTCAACAATCCTTTCATTTACTGATTGATGACTGGTTTCCAAATGCCTTGCATTTGATCATCAGATCAATTATCTTTAATTTGATATGATGATGAAATGCGAGACATTACGAAACTGGTCATCAATTAATGAATGTTGTGATTGTTGATTATTATCTTAGTTTTTTCCTTTCGTTTATATATATATAAGTATATATAAATATATATATATATATATATATATATATATATATATATATATATATAATATATATATAAGTATATAATATAGTAAGACATTACAAAACTGGTTCACAATTAATGATGTTTGATTGTTGATTAATTAATCTTAGTTTTTTCCTTTGTTTTATATATATATATATAATATATATATATATATATATATATATATATATATATATATATATATATATATATATATATATATATATATATATATATATATATATAATATATATATATATATATAATATATATATATATATATATATATATATATATATATATATATATATATATATATATATATATATATATATATATATATATATACTTACACACACACATATATGCGAAGAAGTTTGGTGCAAATCAGAGAACTGTGAATATTCACAGTTCCCTGATTTGCACCAAACTTGAATTGAATATTCAATTCATTAAAACTATTTGTTAATGGCAAAAGTTTCTTATCAATTCTATCTTATTGGCAAACTTGACGATTCTGTTTATCAGGCAACATGTTTCCAATATAATGGTATTCGTGTGCTTCAGGATAAACTCCTACAGACTGAAAAAAGTTTAAGTTCATTGAGTAAATATCATCTTCTGAATTTCGCAGTCATTGCCGTGTTTACTACAAAATTTTTCGAATGATTCAATTCGTATTCCAATTTTTGTACATATCATTTTTTAGCACTGTATTCGCGATTTTTTTTCAACCGTTCTTGTCTGTCTTCTCCTTGATATCCTAATAATATCGTTCAACCTCCTTTTGTTCCATTCTTCTTCACTTTCATTTTGCCTTCTTATTTTTGCGCTAGCAGCATCACTAATTTTTCTTGTCTGAGCATGTTCTTCTGTTTCAAGTATACGGCGTCTCCTAGCCCTAAGGAAATCTTCCATTCTTCGTAACTGCCTCTGTTCTGGAGATTCATTCTTTCTTTTTCTGGCTTGCCTTTCAGCTTTCAGTTTTTTTCTTGTTTCTTTCTCTTCGTCAGTTTCTAAGGTTCTTCGAATGGAGTTTCGCTGGACGTTCCGTTGTCTTGTGACAAGAGCTTCTTCCTCGCTCTCAATGCTTTGCTTGAAAACTGCCCTCTCCGTATTTATTTGCTGCCTCTCCGATCGTTCATCCTGGGTTTCATTTGCGTATTTCTTGGCTACCTCCTCTGCATGTTTACTCTTTGTTCTGCCTTAAAGATGAAACTGAAAAACAAAAAAGGAATTAACGCCTTTTGAGCCGAAAGATTGTCTAGATACTTCTTCGGCCTTCACATATTGTAATAGTTCATCGAGAAAGACAACTGGATTTGTAAATTCTCTAGTTCTTCAGCATACATTCTCTAGTGGTTCGGCCTCAACATAAACATAATATTATGGCGTTTCTTCACAAATATCAATTTTTATTTGGTCACAACTTGGAACGGCATTTAAAACCTTCCGTTAGACGCGCACTTGTTTCCGACATGGTTAGACGCGTTGCACCTTAGAGGTGTTTCTGGGTTTTTGAATGCCAATTGAATTTTATTCAAGTTTAAATAATTAATTGTTATCTATTCAAAATTCTTCAGTGAAATCATATTTAAAAACTTATTTAGTTAGTAAAATTTATTAAAAAACAGTATCACAAATAATATAGATTTTGTCGCGTTGTACCTACTAGGTGATTAGAGTATTTTTGTATTCACTAATGAGATTTCGTTATTAAAATTTAAAAAAAGTATTCTCGCAATAACAGATAATGCGATTGAAATAATGAACAAATATATATATATATATATATATATATATATATATATATATATATATATATATATATATATATATATATATATATATATATATAAATATATATATATATATATATATATATATATATATATATATATATATATATATATATATATATATAAAAAATATATAATATATATATATATATATATATATATATATATATATATATATATATATATATATATATAAAAATATATATATATTTATATATATATATATATATATATTTTTATATATATAGTGGCCACTTTTTTAATGGGATTGTATTGGTAACTTTTAAACCATAAGAATTAGAAGGTCGGTCAAATGGAGAAAAAGTTGCATTAGTAGAAGCATTGTCAAGCAGTTCAAACAAATCGAGATTATCAGGGCCGGTTATCGAGATATCATAAGAAAAGTAAATTCTGTCATTTTGATTTTTCTTTTTTCCCACTTTATTTTGAATATTATCAAAATATGTTACAGGAATTTTTTATTCCACAGTAACTTATCCTCAATTTGACGTAATCAGATTTCGTATCCAACGTTTCGTACGCTCTGAGCCACCTTCAACCTAATTTTTTTCAATACGGACCTGCATATTTTATGACACTTTTCGAAATAACTTTTAACGCTGAATTCAACGACATGTCATACAATGTCATTCAAAGTTGATTTTCAGGTGATTTTGATCCTTATCCAAATTTCTTTGGGTCGGATCTGTATTACATTGACCTTCAGTTTAATTAACAACATGCAATACATTTCGATAAGAAAATCAATTTACTCATCTTAAACTGAATGGAACGTAACAGAATCAAACAAAGCAAGAAACAAGTAATATTTATTTACAAATTTCAACAGGTGAAAAACCTAATTCATAATAATAAAACGAAACTATCATCATTGAAAGACAAATTAAATGATTATTCGAAAGTAAATGATGAACATTAATGAAGTAAGTGTTCGAAATGTCCACCATTTTGTAAAATGCACTTTGCGGTTCTGGAACCCATACCTACTTCTTATACATTGGCTTATTTCGTCTCCTTGAATACCTTCTAATACATTCTCAATCTTCTCGCGAAGAATCTGTATTGTCGGGTTCGGAGTATCATAAATTTTATTTTTCAGATATCCCCACAAATAAAAATCCAGCGGATTCAAATCCGGAGATCTGGCAGGCCATGCTACGGGACCTCTTGTTCCAATCCATGAATCGGGAAAAGTTCGATTCAGATAGTCTGTGACTATGCTTGAGTTGTGTGGACCACATCCGTCTTGTTGGAACCATGGACTATTACACCGATACCATATAGGAAGATCATCCAACATTTCTTCTATAATTTCTACATATTTTGCTCCGGTTAGATTGCCGTCAATAAAATAGGGTCCCAGTAATTTATTATTCAACAAACCACACCATATGTTCAAAGAAAAATGATATTGATGTCTAACTTCATGAATTAAGTGAGGATTTTCTGTGGCATAAAAATGTTTGTTCCTTCGATTGAACATGCCAGAATTTGTGAATGTCGTTTCGTCTCCCCAAATGATATTGTGCGCAAAATTGTTGTTATTCCGCACCTTCCGTTGAAACCAATTACAGAACTGTGACCTTCTCTCAGGATCATTGCGATATAGTTTTTGCACGGCTTGGTATTTATAGTCATGGTACCCGTGTCTCTTAAGTATTCTATTAACATCACTTTTTGATAAATTGCATTCATTGGCCATAGTTCTCGATCCTATTCCTGGGTTCATTCGAATTTGGGCCAGAACATTGATGTCATTGATAGGCTCGTTTCGTCGTACATAAGGACCTCTAGGTTTGATGAATGAATTATGAGCAAGTAACGTTGTAGATAAACGTCGAAACATTTTAATATTTGGTGTTGTTCTTTCAGGATATAATTCACCATACCTTTGTTGTGCTTTGAACGAATTCCTATCTAGTTTTATGTACACTTCGTATATATCTCTCTTCTCTTCATTTGTGTATCTTACCATATCGAATAAGTAAAATTGAAAAGTATTTGATGACAAGTTCTTGTGAGACAATAATAAACGAAGTGACAAATAATATAACATTGCTTGTTATGTCCTTTTTTATCCACGGCCTACTACTTGAAAATAATACATTCAATAAATGTAGAGTTGTGTGTATGTAAGAAAAAACAAGTCTATCAACGATATCAATGTTCTGACCAAAATTCAATTGAATGCAGAAAAAAAAATCGAGAACAATTGTGGCCAGTGAATGCAATTTATCAAAAACCGCTGTTAATAAAATAGTCAAGAGACGCGAATGCAATGATTTTAAATTTGAATACCAAGCCTTGCAAAAATTATATCGTAATGATCTCAAAATAAAGTTCGATTCTGTAATCTGTTTCAACGGAACAAATGACAAATCCAACAATAGTGATTCCTCGCGAGAAGATTGAGAATGTATTAGAAGGTATTCAAGGAGACGAAATAAGCAAATGTATAAGAAGTATGGGTTCCAGAACCGCAAAGTGCATTTTACAAAATGGTGGACATTTCGAACACTTACTTCATTAATGTTCATCATTTACTTTCGAATAATCATTTAATTTGTCTTTCAATGAATAGTTTCGTTTAATTATTATGAATTAGGTTTTTCACCTCTTGAAATTTGTAAATAAATATTACTTGTTTCTTGCTTTGTTTGATTCTGTTACGTTCCATTCAGTTTAAGATGAGTAAGTTGATTTTCTTATCGAAATGTATTGCATGTTGTTAATTAAACTGAAGGTCAATGTAATACAGATCCGACCCAAAGAAATTTGGATAAGGATCAAAATCACCTGAAAATCAACTTTGAATGACATTGTATGATATGTCGTTGAATTCAGCGTTGAAAGTTATTTCGAAAAGTGTCATGAAATATGCAGGTCCGTATTGAAAAAAATTAGGTTGAAGGTGGCCCAGAGCGTACGAAACGTTGGATACAAAATCTGATTACGTCAAATTGAGGATAAGTTACTGTGGAATAAAAAATTCCTGTAACATATTTTGATAATATTCAAAATAAAGAGGGAAAAAAAGAAAAATCAAAATGACAGAAATTACTTTTCTTATATCTCAATAACTGGCCCTGATAATCTCGATTTGTTTGAACTGCTTGACAATGCTTCTACTAATGCAACTTTTTCTCCATTTGACCGACCTTCTAATTCTTATGGTTTAAAAGTTACCAATACAATCCCATTAAAAAAGTGGCCACTCTGTATATATATATATATATATATATATATATATATATATATATATATATATATATATATATATATATATATATATATATATATATAGATATATATATATATATATATATATATATAGGGTGTCCCGAAATTAGACGTCAATATTTCAACCACGTTTCCTACTTCCAAAGAGAGAGATGAAAGTTTATATGAACATGGGTCCACATCTTCGTGTTGAAGGTGAATACCTGATGGTGGTATTTTGTGAATATTTTCAAAACCTGTGAAGATAATTAGATAAAATTCGGTACTGCTACGAAACTTTTTACGCTTCATTTGATGTACTAAAAGTCAGTATTGCAATATTTTCACGACTGGAAAAAAATTAGGCTCAAATGTTTTAGTGGTTAATTGTGAAAATATGAAGCTTTTTGTACAAATAAGGTCATACTTCGCTAAAAGCAGTTGACGGAAAAAAAGCTATTTAACAGTAATGCATAGGTTTTTAAATAGAGAATAGCAGCTATCCACTTTGCATATGGTTTATACAATGAAAGAGCATGACGGTTCACCATCCCATTATGGTGTGAGTGTTATGAATTGGCTAGACGAGCGATTTCCGGGTAAATGAATTGGAAGAGGTGCTTCTATTCCGTGAGCTCCTCGACCTCCGGATTTAAATCTACTAGACTACTATTTTTGGGGCCGTATGAAAGATAATATAAACGCAACGGAAGTAGAGAACGAAGCGGAGTTGCGTGAAAAAATACGTTTGTCGGGGAATAAACTACGGCTGTAGAGCCCAAATATAACTTCGTGAGCAGGGCAACCTATTTGAGCATCTTATCTAAACTTTGTGTAAAATTTGTTATATTTGTTAGAATAAGTATACCTGAAGTAACTGTTTCTTGATGGTTCAGTTCAGTGGTTTTTCAAACTGGGGAGGGGGTCACCTTGAAAGGCGCGAAGTATCATCGAAGGGGAGCGAGAATCTACATATTTTTGGTTTAAAATAACAAAATTTCATATTTGACAAATTCAAATAAAAACGGAAAATATTTCTACTATGCGTGTAGTGATCTACGTTGCGCACATTCAAAGATAACACTAAGAATTGCCGACCTTGTTACGAAAATGCTGCACCATACTTCGCATTACTCTAGGATACTGATTCCAAATATAATATTTATGAAGAAAACGCTATCTGGTTTTCAACTATAACACCTTGTATTTCAAATTCGGGAAAGCTAAGGACTCTAGTTTATACGAACTAGTAGTAGAAGTAGAATACGTGGAAGTAGAAGACGTGGTTGAAATATTGTCATCTAATTTGGGGACACCATTTTTCTCGAAAATGCTGCCGCCTATCGAAGTATGTGAAGAGTACCTCATTTGTACAAAAAACTTCATGTTTTCACCTTCAACACCATGTAACTGAAAAAAGAAGAATATATATATATATATATATATATATATATATATATATATATATATATATATATATATATATATATATACCCAGTCATAGAAATATACAGAAAAGTAGGTAGTAAAACTGTTAGTTGCTTTATACGCATTATTTGATTAAAAATTGTATTTTTTTTCACATTTGTTTGAATAAAAATAACAATAATCTGTCTAGTATTGAACAAGAACAGGGAAAAATTGGAGTACATCTATACTTTCACACAAAATCTGACCAGATTAACTTTTCTCTTAACCCATCTACGCAGTAATAAGCTTTTCGAACCCTCAAACTCTTGTTTTTTTTTTGGGCAGTAGTTGAAGTTTACTGCAGCATATTTTGACAGCTATCGGAATGTTGTTGTTTCGTGAATAGAATTCAAATCTTGCTGTTTAATAATGTAGAGTAGCTGAAAGAGTTTATTCTTGAAGTACATCAAACTATAAATAAATTTTGAAAGAACTGTCATCACAGGCTCACTATTTGGTATGTCCACGTACATGTTTTCATGACTAAGATACCAAAAAAGTGTGTGACTGATCACCCTTTCTTGCATTACGAAAATGCTATCTGGATTGCCAGTCTGGCCCAAGAAACCGATATTACAATGAACTTATGGATGTGGCAGTTTGTAGTAATTTTTTACTGATGATTTAATGATTGAATGATAAAATTAGCTATCTATTAGCATACGGTTGGTTTCAAAATGGTAATTTTGACTTGGATGACTTGGATGATCTGACTTGGATGATATGACTGGCGATTCTGATCCCGAAAGAGTTCAATTATTAATCAGGGTTTCATTAAAGAGGAACATTCATAATTTTCTCACTAAACATGTGGTAATACATTTATTTTTGAAGAATGCTTTTCTGTTTTTTCAGTTTGAAGGATGTTTTTCTTTGATATACTTTCATGTAAGCAAAGCTTTTTAAATGTTTCTTCATTAAAATCAATGAGAAAATCGTTTTTGTAGCTCCAAATCACGCCTCAATAGCTTTTTTTTTCTGTACTATGAGTAGGAAGCATGCGCACTCTCTCGCATTTTGCGGCTTCGTGGATTACAACTGTTGTACTGCGCCCTCTTCTATCGTATTAAATAGTACGCGCAATGCCTCTCTGCCATACGTGTTTGCTCGCTCTAAGACCAGAAAAATGTAGGCAATCTAACTGTTGCATATTGTGTATATTATATGCTTTCGTTTGGCACGAACGACAGTGAATTTCGAAAAAATAATTTCTTTTTGTAATTTTAATTAATTATAGCCATGAAATTTTTCTTGCGGCAATCCTTTCGGTGTATGTTCGGATACATATTTTTCCTTCTACCCCTACAGATAGTACTCACTTTCCTTGCTCACATCAGGGAGGAAAGTCGTATTTCCCTCCCTAGGGTGAAAATAGTTATTTACAAAATTGGTGTTGTAAAGATTCATATTATAACACGAGATGTTAAAGTTGTCAAACGAGGCGTCAGTTGAGTTTGATAAAACATCGGGTGTAGTAATATGAATTTACAACAAGAACATTGTACAAAATTTTATCTACTTTCATCTATGAATAAAAATATTTGGCAAAAGGCAATTTTTTAAAATGAAAATACACCTGTAAAAATGCACCTGCTATTGAGTTTACTAATCAAAATTCTCATGTTACCTTTCGCATGGTTACTGTTCTGCATGGTTACTGTCGAATCTTTTTCAATAAAATCCAAAAATATAAAAAGCGCTTCTCAAAATGAGCGTATATATGAATTGATAATTAATTTTATAATTGTTAATAATGAAAAATCATTCTTCTAAAAAGTGTGGTTTTATTTAACAGCAAAATGTTAATAAAACCTGTTGCTAAAGCAGTACTAGTTCTGTAGTAGGTGCCCTTACAAATATTTATAGAACTGTAGAATTTATATTAATAAATGAAAGTAGATAATAGTTATTTATGTACTAAGTGCGTTATATATATTCTTACGCCCGGAGGGAAACATTCGGCCCGAGGGCTTTTGGCCCGAAGGATTAATGTTGCCCGATAGGCGTAACGATCAAGTAGCGTCAATGTCATTGCTGCTTTCTTTGTGTAGTTTTATAGAAATAATGGAAATGAAAATGAATTTACCCAAGAATATCATAGAAAATGCAGCCAAAACTGCGGATAATTCATTGCCAGAGAAATCCAGAGTCGTAGTCGACAAGGATTATGAAGTATTTAATCAATGAAATTTGCTTCATTTCCTTCGTACAATTAGCGGGCGTTATGACCTAGGGCATGATGAGTGTGTTTATAGCAACCGTATCCAAGGTGAAATAAACATATAATATACAAGTGAAAAATAATGGTTATTTATGTACCAAGTGCGTTATATAGATGTAGTAACGCACGTGGTGCATACGAGATTTTATTTTTCACGAAAAAATTATTTTATTATAATGAAAAAGCGATTTTAAAATCGGTTCATTGCTTCTATTCATTTTCCTTCTCATAGCAGGCATGTCATTTGTTGATATTTTGACGTTTGTGAATATTTTTGTCATCATATTTAGTGGATGTCATTGCTGCTTTCTTTGTGTAGTCTTATAGAAATGATGGAAATGAAAATGAATTTACCCAAGAATATCATAGAAAATTCAGCCAAAGCTGTGAATAATTCATTGCCGGAGAAATCCAGAGTCGTATACGACAAGGATTATGAAGTATTTAAGCAATGAAAGTTGCTTCATTTCTCCTCGTAAAATTAGTGGGCGTAATGGTCCATTATGCCCGCAAATTCGGGCGTTATGGCCTAGGGCATAATGAGTGTGTTTATAGCAACCGTATCCAAGGTAAAATAAACATATAATATACATAACTGAGATATACAAGTGAAAAATAAAATAAAATACTGTTCCTTCCTCTCATTTTACATATGTAGGATGCCGTGGCTGACTGACAGTGACATTAAACATAAATTCGTTATATGTGCTGTAAATAAAGTTTCAAAAAAGGTTCAATTTACGGTAGGAGAAAAATCATTTGCATTACACGGGAATAAAGTGCGTTTTCCTCTCTTGGATGTAACCTACATCCTACGACAGTAAAAGTGGCACTTTGCTCCCTAGTAATGCAAATAGCTATTATTTGATAAAATTTTATTTTCATCTATCAAACAGAATAGTGAAAGTCGATCTTACTTGGGATCTTAGACTAATCTTATGCATCTTTTTATTCCATTCGAGCTTTTGGAAATGCACATAATCAAATCAAATAAAATCAAATATGCTTTATTGTCTTAAAATAATACATTTTATTGACAAAGCGAAAAAATAGTAACTAAATAATGTAAAACATGAAAGTAAACACACACCAATCAAAAAATATACAAACTAAACAATGTTATAACTAAAAATAAAAATCACACCACATTTCCATAAAAAATATATACAAACTTTACAATAAATCCTTCTCAATCGAAGCTGATGCCTGTGTTATTCAATTTGGTCATATCGATCAATCAGTGCTCAGAAAAGTAGTAGTAGAGTAATAAGGTATATCAAGAAAATGAGATTTTGTCCGTTTCCGAAAATTGGTCAAGGAAGTTATAGATTTTAAATCCTCTGGAAGGTGATTGTAAATTTTCTTAGTATTGTAAATGATGGGCTTTTTTGTTAATTCAGAGGAAGGAATAGAGAGGTGAACATGATGTCCCGAAGATCTGGTGGAATACCCGTGCTGTGACACCAAGGGTACGGCATGAAAATGAATCAAGCACACAGATTCAAGTAAATATAAAGAAGGAAGCGTCAAAATTCTATTTTTATTGAAATAAGGTTTGCAATGTGCCCTATATTTCAGTACAAACATGTAACGAATTGCTCTCTTCTTCAATTTGAGAATGGTGTCAGGTTGTGGAGAATTACATGAACCCCGAAAGGGAAGACCATAACGAAGATGAGATTCGAACAATGCAAAATAGGCAATTCTTGTTGATGCCGTATCTCATTCACTTGAGATGGATTCAATGGCGAAAAATTGCCTTGACGATATTCGAATTCAACATGTTTTTTTGTAACCAATGTAACCACTTCATCATGAAATAATCTAACTACTCAAACCAGCTAGACTTACTCATTTAAACTTGTATCAATTAAATATAAACATTGAAGCTTAGATCTTAGTAAATTCAAATTATTTCATATTATTAATTCAAATCAAACACTTGGCTTACTGTTTCACAAATATATATTAATAAAAATTAACAAAAAGTTATCAACATGTTTCGGGTAGTGAACCCATTCTCAAGACTAATACAGGTGAGATGACAGCAAATTTATTTATAAAACTGAGGAAATGAGAGGGGAAAAATGGAATTCTAATTGATCATTCACTATAAGTTGTTGATTTTTGAAAGAGCTGGTTATCTACAAAGTTTCTAAAAAGTCGAGATGTTTTCCTTTATTACCTGCATGTAAACATTTAGTTTTATCCACATCTATGAAGTGATTGTTATGAATGCAATATTCGGAAAAACCAGTAGTATTCTTATAAAATAGAATTGACATTTTATGTTCATCTACTGGGGTTTGTATTTTTCTACCTGTTTGACCGATGTAGAAGGCTCACTACAGAAGATTTTATATATCCCGCTACTTTCTTCAGCCTTATTCTTTTCTTTATTATTTACCGAATGTGACTTGATATTTCTTTTATTCGTGCAAATAATTTTAATATCATTTTTCTTCAATCTATCACAAATTAGGTTACTAAGGCATGGTATAAAGTTGATAAAATGATATTTTTGTTCAGATCTTATAGCTGATGTGGGACAAATTGAATTTAAAAGATTTGTTGCCGCTTTTTCCAAATAAGTTTATCTGTTATGATTTCATCGTAACCGTTATTTAATGCTAATATTTTTGAGGTATTAACTTCTTTTTTGAAATTTTCTTCAGAGAGAGTAATAGATGTGTGTGTACAGAGGAATGAAAAGCACTAAGTTTTATTTCAATGGTTGACTACTATCATTGGGTGTTAATGTATCTGTGCAAGTAGGTTCTCTATATACATTCCTTGTAATTTGAGGATCTGAAATGTTCAAGGTTTTTTGTTTATTTTCTATTTCTTTCTTAAATTTGATAGATGTGTAAAAAGAGTTAATGAATTTCAGAAAATTATCCAATTGTCTATCAGAACCAACCCAGATACAAAAAATATCATATTTCATATTATTCAATTTCCTCCTGTTTTTCAATTGAATTTTATGTTAACACTTTTCTACTTTATGACAAATATTGTCGCACAAAATATTATCAAGTGGTACTTCTGGAATATATACATATTTGAAAGAGGTATAAGTACTTATGAAACGTATGACCTGGATTGTAATGTAATGTATATAAAACCGTTCGCCTAAGTAGCACAGCTGCATCACTGAAATCGTATCTTACCCTCATTTTTTTTACTCAAACTCTTAGGGTAATTTCGGAGATGCTGAAGAGATATACAATGAATACATGAAAAAACCGTATTAAATTTCTATATAAAAATTTCGGCGATGAGAAAAACCATTTGAAACACCCACTTAGTACCTCCCTATTATCAACTAAATTCATTCTTAAATTTACAGCCTTTTAACAAAATTCATATCAATGAAGGTACCTTAATAAATCTAGCTTAATCAGCAGTAGCCGTAGAGGTGCGCAAATTATCAGTAACTACGAAACACGATGAAATATTTACATTGAAATAATGGCGGATGAGAAAAATAGTTGAAACCACTAAAGTACATTTTTTTTCACATCAAATCAATCCGCGTAAGAAAAAACAAGAACTTTTTTCATAAAATGACGACTATTAGAGAAGAAAGTATAAACTGAGAAAAAAACACTTTGCAGACTTCAACCCACTCTACGTACAAATTTTCGACATTCTAACTCGATTTGGACTATGTTTGGGGGTGAGAAAACTGGTTTTTCAGCTCCATGCATTCTCCAAAATGTCATAGGAGGTTACACCGCCTCACCACTCCCTCACCCGAAAATTGAAGATTCCAAAATTTTGATAATTTTATTTTCATTCAAGAAACAACCCATCTCGTTTGATCTGACAGTGTCTGCTAGAGATGTCAAATTTTATATGTTTATGAATATATATATATATATATATATATATATAAATATATATATATATATATATATATATATATATATATTATATATATATATATATATATATATATATATATATATATTATATATATATATATATATATATATATATATATATATATATATATATATATATATATATATATATATATATATATATATATATATATATATATATATATATATATATATATATATATATATATATATATATATATATATATATATATATATATATATATATATATATATATATATATATATATATATATATATATATATATATATATATATATATATATATTATATATATATATATATATATATATAACTTTTTGAAAATTATTAGCAATAACAGGCTCGGTGAATCTCATAAAACTCGATTTTATTAAAAAGTTGACGTTTCGCCAGGACATTCGTAGCTTTTTCAAAACTTT
>JARQZK010002891.1:352500-397500 GCA_030704885.1 Cynegetis impunctata
TTTGTGTGCTGCTTGTGCGGCCTATATGTAGTTCCGCTGCTCTTGTGATGGAGTCCGTAAAGTCAGATACTAATTGGTCAATGTTTGTAGGTACCTGCATATTTTGTATGTAAGTGGTAAAGGTTTCTTTGTACTCTGCCCAGTTCGCTAGCTTTAGGTTCCACCTGCTGTGATTTGGCATGTAGGATGATTGATGGTCTATAGTAGATATTATAATGGGAAAGTGGTCGCTATCATATAAGCCATCCAAGACGGACCAGTTCAATATAGGAGCTGTTTTAGGGTCGCTAAAGCTCAAGTCTATGCTGGTAAAAATCCCACTAGCGGAACAAAAGTGTGGAGGTTCGCCGGTGTTAAGTAAGACCATTTGAGGTGCGGATAGAACCTCCTCTATTATTTTACCTATGCCAGATGTGTTGTCAGAGCCCCACATGTGATTATGTGCATTAAAATCTCCAACCAGTATGAAAGGCGTCGGTAGTTGGTTTATCAGGTGATGCAAATCCGAGGTCGACAGATTATAGTTTGGAGGAATGTAGACACTACAGATTGTAATTTTGTTTGGGCACCATGATGTTATAGCAACTACTTCTAGGTTGCTAGCAATGTTGATGCTCTCAGAGTAAAGTGAGTTTTTAACAAATATTGTTGAACCTCCACTGGCTCTGAGGTGAGTTGTGCGATAGTAGTTGTAGCTTGCGTAGTTTGGCAAAACTGGTACATGGTCTGGTTTAAAGTTGGTTTCTTGGAGGCAGAGAAAATCAACATTTGTATCTACAATTATTCTCTTAATATGATCGATGCGTGGGTTATACCCACAACAATTCCACTGGAGTAGATTGAAGAGGATAATAATTTATGAGATTGATTCTTGCGATGATTGAGTATCGAATTCAGGAGTGTTCTCGTAGCCATCAAGTGATTTCTGTGAACACATACTTGTTATGCTGGATGTTTCTATCTCTTTTAATGTGAGTTGCTTTTTTATTTTCTGCATTATTCGGGTGAACCTTGATTTCAGAGATTTTGCTGTAAGGTGTGGATATATATTGAACATCATGTCAAGTAGTGATTTTACATCCGGTGTAAAACGGCGAGCTTCCAAAAGTGGATCTGGGTTGCCTACAGTATTTTCCAGGAACGCTTCAAAGTTATTCTATGTGATTGAGTAGTCACAGGGGTTGTTTTTGTAAAGTTCTTGAAGAGGTTTGAGCATGTTTGGATCGAGTGGGTCTGTTGACGAAGAAGTTTTACGTTTTTTATGGACCGATGTTGTTGGTTTATCCTTTCTTGATACGTGTGATGTTGCAGGTAATTGAGTTGCTGGTGGAGGCATGTCCATTGATGTATCTTTTGGGGTCGATGGTTCGCTTGGATCTGGGGTAACAGTTGGTGTTGATGTACTTGTGCTTGTTTAGAGTGGTCGTTTTGTTGCTACGCTTGTGTTTGCTATATCTGCGCTTCGAAGATTGGCGTTTGGACACTGACCAGCAATATGTCCTGGTTGCTTGCACAAGAAGCACTCCATACCGTCACATGAGATGAAAACTCTATATTGTGTATCATCGTGAGATATCATAATGGATGATGAGTTAAGAAGGCTATCGTCTTCAGGGGGGGCAACATATACTTGCCGCCTGAAGCTTAGTATGTGAGAAAACTCGTCACCGTGTATACCAGCGCGTAGGAATGACATTATTGAAACTAATTTATATCCCATTGTTCTCAATGATTTTACTACATTTTCGTGTGGTATGGAGGGACACACGTTTGTGATAATTATACGTTTTGTTGGGGTGACAAGCCTTCTTATATGTAGCACCACATTTTCAGCTCTGATAGTTTCATGTTTTTCAATTAGAGAGTCTACTAGGTTGGTAGTAGCGAGGTAAATACATATTCTTCCATTTGACATTCTCGAGGCAAATGTTATGTTTTTCGGTTGGACAATATCAGATACAGCTTTGACGTATTCCGATAGTTTCAGTGGTTCAACTGCATTAATGATTATAGCTTGTTCTTTTTTAGGAACATTGGCGGTGTAGATTTAGTAGCATTTACATAAGTTTGGGTTCTTCATGTGTTGTTTGTGATGTGGTAGTTGTATTTGGCCACCCCTATAGATAGCGGCGATCCTGAGGGAATCTTCCATAATGGGGATGTTGAGTATAGTTAGCGCCTATATCTAGTTGGGCAGGCATACTAACAGTGATTTAATGTGTTGCCTATCCAGGCGAGCTGTAGAGTTCCGTTTTATTAATCGGAATGCAATATTAACTGATAAGATGATAACGTTAACATGTGGGTATCACACTTACGCTTACGATGTGTGTCGCGTGTTGTTATTTCCAGGAAAATCAGGATTAAAACTCCTTGCAGGAGTCTGTCCTTTTCTCTTTCTTCTTTTTAACTCGTTGCTTGGAGTAAAATCACTGTGTCACTAAATATCGAAATTTTAAGACGGTAAAAAAGTGTTTTAGATTAGAATAAGATTTATTTTATCCCCAGGGGTTCAACCCCCCAACCAATTCGAACCAAAAACAATATCATCTAAGATATTATACGAAATTACCTATTTACAAACTTTCAACCCTATTACTTCAAAATTGCTTTCTCTCTCTCTCTCTCTCTCTCTATATATATATATATATATATATATATATATATATATATATATATATATATATATATATATATATATATATATATATATAGAGAGAGAGAGAGAGAGAGAGAGAGAGAGAAAGAGAAAAAGAGATATATGGAATTGAGTTTTTGGGGCCAAGCATCATAAAAAGTCATGAAACGAAAAACTATCTTGGTCCTAGGTCCAACTTCGCTAATCGCACCCATTTTAATAAGCAGGTTTTCAAAGTGAAAACCTGTTGAAAATAGTTTCATAATCATAAGTTTTCTCCATACACATAGTTTAATAATTTAAAATCAAGCTTCACATTGGTTAAGAGTTTTGAGCGTTTCTTTATTCAAAATTTATAGTTGATTGCATTGTCCGGATGGGATGAAGTTTAATTGTCCTTTTCGAATCCTGAAAATGATTCGATGTTCAAAAACTTGAAATTAGAAACCTTATGTTACTTAGATTACCGTTGATATTTCAACACTGTTAATTTCAATAATACCAATAATTAAACTATTCGCAGTATCTCTTCAAATTATCGATATAAGTGAATTACTTCTCGCATCATTTTAATACCGTCTGTTGATTTCTACAGGTAACCACAGCGTTTTTCGTCTTTGTCATGGTTATACTACTTCAAAGTACGCAAAGTGCAGAAATTGGAGTCCTTGAAGAATATGACCATGCAGTAGTTCCAATTAATCAAAAGGAAGCACGTCTAGAATTAGGATATGATAACTTCAAAACGGTCAAGTCTTCTAAATCATCAGATATCCACGGCAACAACTGGGACATCCATTAAAAAGAAGAACATTTTCAGTTAATAACTAATATTTATTTTCCTTAAGATTTCATCATGAATTCATAAATTGAAATTATTATTTCGAGGAATACTTTTAACAAATAAAAGGTACGAGAAGAATGACTAATGAGATTATTTTATTCCTAACATAATCTCTCTTTTGACTTGTCAGAAATTTTAATCCTGAAATACACATCATGCAGGGGACTTTACCTGCTTTACCTCGTTATCTTATTTTCGCTTCATTTATATTCAGTAACAATAATTACCTCATTATTTTCACTTCGCTTCATATAAATAAAGTAACAATAATTACCTGTTATCTTGACTTCGATTCATATAAATACAGTAACAATATATGTACCTATGTTTATTTGCAGTTAGTAAATATTCAGGTAATCATGTGGATAAAATTCATTGTGAGTATTAGAATTATTTTTATCATCAAGTTAGTAATATTATATTTTTATAACTCTGAAAATAGCATTAAACTTGAAAAACTTTCTTTGATTCTTTGAAATTCAATAATTTGAAATGATAATATTCATAAATTGAAACAAATTTTTTTCATCAAACCAGTTGCATAATGAATTCTGTTATTCATTATAATCATTAAACGAGACAGAATTAATAATGACTTATTCAGTATTTACTCATAATAATACTTCTCAACAAAAACAAAGAAATAGCCTTGATGGCAAGAACAATTCAAAACTGAAATAAAACTTAGCTACTCGAACTCATGTGCTTACACTTGAGGATCTTACAATATTGCTAATAAATAATATAAGTTGAATATTCAACAAAAACTGAATATATTTCCTACTGATCAATAAAACTTAATAACTTGTTCATTAATGGTTTATTTTTTGATATTAATTTTTCCAAATTAATATTACCTACGTGAACAAATATCAGTTTATTGTTAGTATTCTAAAATATCGTTTGATTTTCGAATATGTGTAGAACAATGTATTAAATATGCATATATATATATATATATATATATATATATATATATATATATAAATTTATATATAAATATATAAATATATATATATATATATATATATATATATATATAAATATATATATATATAATATATATATATATATATATATATATATATATATATATATATATATATATATATATATATATATATATAAATATATAAATATATATATATATATATATATATATATATATATATATATATATATTCCAAGAAATATCAATTATTAGTATAAAAGGTTTATTTCAAAGCATTACATATCAAAATTAAAAATTACCAGGACGTTTCAAAAGAGTTTCCATCTTCATCAGCTATAAATTGGAATAAAATACTAGTAATTTTTAATTTCGATATGTAATGCTTCGAAATAAACCTGTTATAAATAAAATTTAAATATATGTGCAAAATGTCATACGCACGCCATACGCGTAAGTATATAAAGTATAGTGGAAAGGTGGGTGACTAAGTAAACAATGATAAATATGAATTCATTCGAAATTTTGTGTATACAATTAATGAAATAAGTGTCAGTGTTTCCGAAGATAATTTAAACTAGTCCTTGAAAAAGGCTTTGTGAAGCCGAAACGTTGGAATAAAGGAATAAATGATTAAATAGCAAAGCCAAATGAATCTCCATTTTAGCTAAGCCACATTCCCAAGAAAAATTCAAACATTTTCACATATATATTTCTGGCTTAAGAATAAAGATTTTAATATATATATATATATATATATATATATATATATATATATATATATATATATATATATATATATATATATACCGTAGAACGGGGCTAAATTAGAAATGCGGGAATATTTTAGAATTCGTAACCTGTAACTACATCTGATGATTTCAGTATTCGTAAGCGTAGTAATGGTCTGTTAGACATTGAAAGTGAGGCAGAAAATCAACCAATATTAGAGCCTGTCAATCTTTCAGTGCTATGATGCGTCGTGGGTGGGAGTTGTAGCTGTTAAGTTTCATATCAAAATTGGTGTTGATGTTAGTATCATTTTGCAAAAAAGTTATAAACATTATGCTACCCCAAAATTTTTTATGGACCTTTTTGAAGATCGGGGCTATTCTGGATGACATTTTTATAATCATTACAAAATATCCCCGGTCTTCGAAAATCACCCCATTCTTCAAATTATCAATGCTACATACCTTCTATTATTCTTAATTTAAAAATGTATGTTTTCCAATTTAACCCCATATATAAGGTAACTATAATTTATGCGTTATTCTTAGCGATTCTAAAATATCCCCGACCCACGAGGCTATTTTTGACAGCCCCTGTAAGAATGGGGACCTTTTATCATAGAATAATATTTGGTCGTATATAAACCTATCCAAAAAGCATATCAAAATAGATTATTTTTAATTACTCTTTCTGCTATATCAAAAATAATTTAAAAAAATTCTTGAATAGCCCCGTTCTACGGTATATATATATATATATATATATATATATATATATATATATATATATATATATATATATATATATATATATATATATATATATATATATATATATATATATATATATATATATATATATATATATATATATATATATATATATATATATATATATATATATATATATATATATATATATATATATATATATATATATATATATATATAATCAAAGAATCAAAGATTATTCAATTTTATTTTGCAGAATCACGATGATAAAATCTAATCGACCTATTTGTCTAAATAATGTTATCTCCGAAACTATTCATCTGATTTCAAGAATTTCTTCGCCATTATTTATACTTGACGTTTAGCGTAGACATAGGCCATATATTATCATTTTAAAATGATAGGTTTTTTCGTGGCGACCAAATTTGAAATTAAACGGTCCAGCGAATCCCCTTTTTATGAAAGCTGCTTCATTGAAATGCTATCTAGCTTTTTATAGAAGAGTTGTAAAGCTCACGAAAGTGCATAAGAAAACCACGATGATATATATTTATATGCTCAAGTTAATACACAAATTGAATTCCACTTGTTTCAAGCACAAATAACCTGAAATTTTCTATAACATTCACTCAGCTATCCATTCCTTCCTCCAATACACTATTTTCAAATATAGATTTTATGTTTTCAACACCATCCACATTTTTTAAAACATGCAACCAACCAATTATATCTACAACATCAATTTTTTCTACAAAAGATTTAATAGTGAACTGTCGATATTACGAATAATTCTGTTTCAAAGACAAATCCTCAAATCAAATCAAAATGAATCCGTTTTGTATATAACGTTGGTAAGAGGCTCTGGGTCTCAAGGATTCACTTTGATGAATGGATAGAAACGTTATATCTTCGGATCTCATGAAAAAAATATGATGAAGATATTAATACTTTGTGAAACTCACATGAATCCCCTCCAATGGAGCTTGGTTCAAGAGATTAGACGACATGGAATTCTCACTGATTATTAAACACAATTAAATAACGGTAAATACTTCGACTGAATTTGTTGAAAAATAATTCTTATCACACAAAATTTAAAAACATGAAGAAACAAATCAACTGTTTTTTCTAAAATCTTTTTACATTTTTTATCATCGTTTGGTCACAAAAAACCGGAAATTTAATTAACTAATTCTACACACGGCAGCATTTGATTGTGAATCATTTTCTTTCAAGATTGGCATTGAAAAGTTCTGCTAAATGCAATTATTTCACTCATTATCAATTCATCTTTTATGATTTGAATGAAAAAAATTTGGATTCATAGTGGTTTTTAGCATATAGTTCGAAGTTACAATAGAAAAATTTATAGGATCTAATGACACACGATAACAACGGTCACTATTCAGAATTCTTTCATGTTGTGAAAATTGAAAAGAAGAAAAAACTAACAATTACAAAATAAAAATTTATTAAGTGAAGCATATTCTCTCTAAGACTGAATTTATTATATTATCTCAATTTTATGAATGAAGGGGTAATACTATATGGAAATAAAAATTTTTTCAGTCATACCTTTTACCCTTGTTGTTTCTGATGGCTGTTATGATAAATTCGATCGAAGCTAATGGTGGTTTTTCCGATCCACCTCCAGAAGCTGGTGGCTTAGAAAAGAGGTAAAACTATATAGTAAGAGGAGGGAACAGACGATACTGGAAGGAGGACCTTCACTATCGATAATGGGTTGAGTGTAAACTTTACTGATTGTTCAATATCCTCATTAAAATAGTTAAATGAATATACAGATAAACACAACATTAGATATAGATGCGTAGGTAAACCTTATAATAATCGGATTAATTTTCTGAAAGATATTAAATATAGTTCCCGTCTTGGATAAGAGGAAGCAGAATGGGTATAAAGTGGAATAAGTTAGAAAAGAAACATTATAAAAAAAACATCACCAAATTCAAACTTTCCATCTTCCTATAATTTATTTGATTCGTTCAGAATTATTATTGTACAAAAGCATTCATTGTGCTGAAAGACATCATATTATTATATGACATTTTCAGGTTTTCTCAGGTAATAGTTGAATAGATATATAACAAGGAAATGCTAATAACGAATGAGTATTGCATATTTTGAAAATGAAAAATATTCATCAATATTATTAGTAGGTTATATTATAGGTAAATAAATGAGCTGATATTTTCATTTTGAGCCAAAACAAAACTATCAAAAGTGACTGACTAAGTGATACATCGGCTCTTGGAGGGATATGTAGCTAAGAACTCACTACAAATTGAGTGAAAGTGTTGAACATTTGTACTGAACTAGGTTAGGTTGAGTAAATGCCGTTTGGTAGTTTTTTTCTAATCCCCGCCATTTTTACGTAGAGAATTCTTGCTGTTTCGTGGATTCTGAGTTCTACATATTGAGTTAGTTGGTTGAAATTTGGTAGGTATGTGGATTAATTTGATATTGAGGTACGACTTCGATATGTATATTCGTACAATTAATGCACTTTGCTGCGACTTTGCTTCGTTGGAATCTCATCTCGACCTGCTACGTACTCAATAGGCGATGGACGTCGCGGTAGGGTTTTTTCATCGTGATTTTCATCAACAGAATCACAAAACGTAGTTGAATCAGAATCAGAATATTTTTGATGATAAATTCTACTATCTAGCAGAACATTTCGATCCGCTTCTCCAATACAGTAAACCATATTTATCATTTCTTGTCGCGTAAAATCCATTTTATTGACTGAAAAAATACTAAAAAAGGTGACACAATTAGATTTTAAATAATTTTTATTATTGGTATCCATGGATACGTCAAAATAACACGCTAGACGATTTCTCAGGTGTATTAATATATAAATTATTACAAAATTGTGAAATATCTTTGTTATTATTAACTTTAGGAATAGGGAATGGTCATACAAATCGAAAGGTAATTTTATAGCAAATTTAAAAATGCGAAAATATACATAGCATTCCATTAGGAATAAGAAAGTTATTAACGTTTGAAATTTGCCAAATTCACCCTAGATTTTATCAAGTGATAAGATAGAAATATAGAAAATTTTGACAAGGAATGAATAAAACAATGTTTCGAGGTTACAAAAATCCAAACCGCATACCAATAGACGTACTAACAAAGAACTTATAGCCTATTTTTGTTGAAGACGCAACTGTCAAAATTTTACGAAAAAAATTAATAACTCGAAAACTGTTCATTTTAGGTATAAAGAATGTTATGACAATTTTATTATAAATTACATAATAAATTCGAAAATCAAAAAATATACAGGGTATTCTATTTGAAATAACAAAGTTGATATCACTTCCGGCAAAACCGGAAGTGCAATTTTCTTCAAAATAATTTTGGTAAATAGGCTAAGTCAGACCATATTTTCTCTGAAAATTTCATATCGATATCTTCAATGACAAAAACGTTATGGACCGATTACGTAGCTCTGGGTCACCCTGTATATTTATATATATATATATATATATATATATATATATATATATATATATATATATATATATATATATGAAGGATATTCTCAAAATAATACAGTTCAGCAATAGAAAAAATTTTTTAATGTAATAATTTTATTTTGACATATTGTTTTATTTGTTCATTTGAAATTTTAAGGGTGTTCTTGTATTAATTTTCAATATACAGCTATATTTTATAGGACTTCGAACAGATCAATCGATTGCTAATATTTCAAGAGGAGTTCAATCAATTTACGAAAAGATTATCTTTGAGCTCTTTTATGTGAGTACCATTGTTCGCTTCTATTAGTAACAGGCGATAAAAACCCTCCGAGATTTAGAATTATACTTATTTTTACTTTACAATAGCAGATATTACATAATAAAAAAGAAAATATTTCAAAGTCGCACAAACAGACATTTTATTTCTCATATTATATTTTTGTCTACAAGAAGGAAACCAGAGACCTTAGAACATAATATTATGCAAATTCAGGAGATAAATTGAAAAATACTAGTACTGGCAGTATTAATTCAGACCACTGAATGGAGAAATTTTATTCTCATACCTATTTCTTCATCTACAAAATCTTTTCAATATTAATGCTCCCAAGTTATTTTCAATATTTTTTAACCAATTGGTAGAAAATTTAAAATCATTTCTCGATGAAAATAGAACCATTGTTGAACCGAAAATAATAAAATCATTTTGAAATTTCGTTTTGTGGTTTTGTCAAGTGTTTCTTGAGTAATTTCCATCTTGTTCAATATTAACATTTATAAAATTCGAAGTGTAATTATAGATCTCTTTTAAATTTTTTTTTGTCTGGAGTTCAAACATTTCTAGAAGAATATTTTAGCTCTTCTTTCGAAATCCTTTTTCAGATTAACTGATTTTGGACAACTCTCTGAGAAGGAATTAAGTATATAAAAATTTCAATAGGATACCACAATCATTTTTATTATAAATTTAATTTTATGCAATATCTGACAACTAAACGTTTCAGATTATTAGTTTTAAGTAATCATTATTCGTTTTCATTATATTCTTGTTTTTTATTGTGGATTGATTTATATATTTTCATTTCTTCAAGTCCATTTATATTTAAATGAGTACCTCATTTGAATTTCTTCAAGCGGGTCTATACATTTTTCGGAAAGGAGATTGCCGTTCAATACATAGACGGGTCCCTAACAAGTAAATATTCTTTAGGAGGTGATAAAAATTATCATATATTTATATACGTTTTGGACCTTTCCAAATTACTCCCATAATTTGAGACTGCTAGTTCTATCCTTGTTTTCTATATTACAGTGGTCTTAATTGTGTGATGAATTTGCACTCTTTTTTGGAATAAGTAGGAGTTGTAAGCTTGTCGAACCCTCAAACTCATATTTATTTTGTGTAGTAGTTTAAGTTGTTGACTGCAGCATATTTTGACGACTATCATAATTTTGCCATCCAGACACATTCGGCATTCATTCAGTGTCAGTGATAGTAAACCTACGGTGCAAGTTTTTGGCCACGCTTTCTGATTTATTCATTTATTTATTCGTATGGCACACATGCAATAATACATCTCCAGTAAGAGTAAAAATAAAAAAAGGAAAACACAGAAATCTACATACAATCAATCAAACAAACAAACAACAAACAAGCATAAAAGATGAAAATTAAAGCTAAACATTGATATCTAAATTCTTGATCCAATCAAGCACAGCCTCGTCAGCCCTCATGAAATCGCTCCAGCTCCCTTGGAAAGACAGCATGGGGCATTCCTCTCTAATGTGTTTAATGGTTTGGCGGGGGGCTCCACAGTCACAGCTTGGAGAGTCAGTTAAGCCCCATTTGTAGAGGGAGTCGGCACATCGACCATATCCGGAACGAATTCTATTCAGTTTGACCCAATGCGCTCTATCAAGATCCGCACCTGTGGTATCGCAATCATACCCCTCAAACCATTCACGAATCTCGGGATCTTCAACAAGTTGGCAGCTCCGTTTCCACAAATCCACAGCTTCAATATTGTTACTGACCAGTTGTTCAGCTTGCCATCGAGGCGGGTTTCTCGAGGGCAGACGATTCCTCCGCAGGGTAGGTATATCGTTATGTATAGGAAGGTTAGGGTTCTGTTGAAGCTTTCGAAACTCTTTGAGTAGAGCTCCAGTTCGTCGGACCTGAGGTGGATACGTGTTACTCACATTGACGTAGTAAAACTAATGGACTGGCCGTATGGCGCTGGAATTGACTCTAGAATGAGAGGGAAGAGAAGAACAGAGCTAGTCCGGGATAGGAACGAACAGACTGCCATTTAATTATATGTTCTGCTAGACTGTGTACGGCGATTTTTGGTTTTTTCTGTAGACACATGGTGTTTTTATATGAGTTTTTCTGTACTATTTCGTTCATATCAAATTACTGTTTTGTGATAGACTGAGTGGTTAGTGGTTTTAATAATTTTGAACTCCAAAGTCATTCTTAACAATGGTGGAGTCCTGTTTAACTATAAACTGTACCTCTAAAAGAACTAAGGGTGAGAAATTGAAATTTCACAGGTATGTTTATATATTTTGTTATGTTATAGTACTATTGATTCATTGTGAAACATTTTTAGAATTCCAAAAGATTCTAATCGTAGGAAGTTGTGGCTGAATAGTATGAGAAGAAAATACTACAATCCAGGTGAAAGTGCAGTTATTTGTGAAAAACATTTCGAACAAGAAGACTATGAAGTGAATGTTCATGGAAACAAAGTCTTAAAATGCACTTCTGTTCCTTCTGTCATTTGAAGAAAAATATTAAAACTCGCAGAAATCTCAAAAGAAAAATTGAAACTTCTTCAAGTATACCAGGTACATTTATATTGTTATTTCTATATCTTGGCTAATAAAATTAAGTACTTTTTTAATTCTTTTTGGGAATGAAATTCTAGAACGGAAGGAATTAGTACCGGAATTAGTAACTATAATCAAGGATATCCCACATGATTTAAATATTGATGCAATACCGTCTACATCCAAAAGCATAAATGATGATGTGCTAAGTAAGGAATTATTAGAAGAAAAACCTATTTCTAAGAGGTATGGATAATGAGATTTAATAAATTTCAAAATTCTGTTGATATGAAATTTTTCATCCTAATTAATTTGCAGAACTAGAAGAGCCCTGGTTTTTTTTCGGGACTTTCAGGAATCTGATATGCATCATCCTGTAACAAGTCAAAAGTTTTGGAAAGTGGCTCACAAAACTGTAGGTATAAAAAATTAAATAAATATCACCAATGTAAAATTTGATGACAGAAACAAAAAATTGGGAATTTAAATGCCTTATTGGATGATTTATCAAAGAAACAGAAAATATCAGCAGATCAGTTACTGATTTTGAAGGTAAATAATTAAAATTTTAATAATAAATATAGTAAAAAGAAACAAAGTACATGTGTCTCATAATTAGTGAATATGTATTATAACAAAGTAACAGATGAATCCATTCAATATTTTTGTTTATAAGTTTCACATTCGCATGCCTTTCCTTCTAGCTTTTGTATATATTGCTTATTATAAATCTCAGTTATTTGTTTGCATGAGTAGTAACTAGGTAAAGCATGACGGTACAATCTCAGTTTATCGCAGATTTGGTGTATGATGAAGTTAAAAGTAATTTTTATAGTTAGGGATACAAAAGGAAAGGAACCAAGGAAACTGCCACAGTTCGAATTGGTTAGGTGGTTGACCCCCCAAAGGGGAAATAGATGTTGTTCACACGATAAACGGCGCAATTTTGTAGCAATAGGGTTGAGAGTTTGTATCTAGGTAGTTTTGTATGATATCTTAAATGGAGTTGGTTTTGGTTCGAATTGGTTGAGGAGTTGACCCCCCGGTGGAAGAAATAAATCTTGTTTACACCACAGAAGGAGCAATTTTTTAGCAATAGAGTTGAAAGTTTGTATCTAGGTAGTTTTGTATGATATCTTGAATGGGATTGGTTTTGCTTCGAATCGGTTGGGGGGTTGACCCCTCGGGGGAGGAAATTAACTTTCTTTACGCGATAAAATGCATAATTTTGTAGCAATAAGATTGCAAGTTTGTGAGTTGGTAGTTTCGTATGATATATTGGATAGCATTGGTTTTGGTACGAGTTGCTTGGGGGGGTTGACCCCCTAAGAGAGAAAATGAATCTTATTTACACGATAGAAGGCGCAATTTTGGGACCATAGGGTTGAAACTTTGTATGTAGGTAGTTTCGTATGATATTTTGGATGGTATTGATTTCGTTATAAATTGGTTGGGGGGTTGGCCCCCTGGAGGAAGAAATAAATTGTTCGTACGATAGAGGGCGCAATTTTTGTTTTTAGGATTTGGAAGAAAAAGCAAAATTGAATGAATAGGTTTTTTAAACTGGATAAGTTTTGAAAACCTGCTTTTCTAATGCAGCTCACTGCGATAGATTTTTTTTAATTTAAAGGTCTGGCAACCGTTATTTGTGAAAGGATTTTTTCAAGTTACCCTATACTACTGTACTTATATACAATAAAATTATCTTAATTTTCATATATATTTCACGTGGAAAACAGATGAGCGAAATTACTAATATCAAATTACCTGTTCATACACGACAAACATGTAATAGGGACCAGAAAAATGTAGGCAGCCTAGTTGTTGCATATTGTGTGTATTATATGCTTTCCTTTGCAGTTTAGTTCGTTTGGCAAGAACGACAGTGAATTTTGAAAAAATAATTACTTTTTGTAATTTTAATTGATAATAGCCATGAACATTTTTTGCGGCAACCCTCTCGGTGTATATTCAGAAACATATTTTTCCTTCTGCAACTAAATAAAGTACTTACTTTCCTCCCTCACATCAGGGAGGAAAGTCTTATTTCCTTCCCTCTCATTTTGGATATGTAGGATGCCGTGGGTGAGTGACAGTGACATTAAACCTAAATTCGTTATTTGTGATGTAAAGAAAGTTTCAAAAAAGGTTCAATTCAGGATAGAAGAAAAATCAAATGCATTATACGGGAGTAAAGTGCCTTTTTCTTTCTTGTATGTTTACTGCCCTCCGCTTCACGTCAGGCATTAACCTACATCCTACGAGAAGAAAAATGGCACTTTCCTCCCTAGTTATGCAAATAGCTATTATTTGATATAATTTAATTTTCATCTGTCAAACAGAGATGTGAAAGTCGATCTTACTTGGGATCTTAGAGTATTCTATCTATTTATGCATCTATTTATTCCATTTGAGCTTTTGGAAATGCACATTACTTTGGCGATATTCAAATTCATCATGTTTTCTTTTATCCACATCATCACGAAATAATCTAACAACTGAAACTAACTAGACTCACTCATTCAAACTTGAATCAATTAAATATAAACATTGAAACTTCAAATTATTTCATATTATTCAATTTCTTCCTGTTTTTCAATTCAATTGAAATTCATGTTAACACTTTTCTACTTTATTACAAATAATGTCGCACAAAATATTATCAAGAGTGACGTATGGAATATATACATATTTGAAAAAGGTGTAAGTACTTATGAAACGTATGACCTGGATTGTAATGTAAATAAACCAAACGCCTAAGTAGCAGAGCTGCATCACTGAAGTCGTATCTTACCCTCATTCTTTTTTTACTCAAACTTTTAGGTTGATTTTGGAGAGGCTGAAGAGATGTAGAATGATTGAATAAATGCAAAAACGCATTAAATTTCTATATAAAAATTTCGGCGATGAGAAAAACCATTTGAAAATCTCACTTAGCACCTCTCCATTATCAACAAAATTCATTGACGAATTTTCAGCCTTCTAAGATAATTGATATCAATAAAGGTACCTTAATAACTCCAACTTAATTAGCAGTAGCTGTGGAGGTACGTAAAATCTCAGAAACAACGAAAAACGATGAAATATTTAAATTGAAGGAATGTCGATTAACTAAACTAATACTACGAATACAATATCGACACGTTCCACCTCTTCATTGACTTTAAGGCAGCTTATGATAGCAATCTAAGACCAAAGTTATACCAAGCTATGATTGAGCTACCCAAAAATCCTAATTGAATTGACAAAAATGACAATGTCAAAAGTTGTGTGCCACGTAAAAATACAGAATCAAACCTCAGATTCATTTGAAACAACCGCAGGCGTGAGGTAGGGTGACGCGCTGGCATGTCTCCTGTTTAACATAGCACTGGAAAAGGTATTTCGAGATGCTGAACTGGATACTAGAGGTACTATCTAAATCATCACAGGCTCAAGCATATGCAGACGACATTGACCTGACTAGAACTCTTCGAAAAGCAAAAGAAATCTTTTTGAATTTTGAGAATGCCGCAAGAAATATGGGACTACAAATAAATGCAAATAAGACAAAGTTTATGGCTGCCACAAAAGAGCGCAGGGCGAGAGACGCGGGTCAAAATATCACAATCGGAGAGTATAACATCGAAGCAGTGGACGAGTTCGTGTATCTCGGAGCCCTGATAAACCCGAGTAATGATGTCGGCAAAGAAATAAAAAGGCGCATAATGCTTGCCAATCGTTGTTATTTTGGGCTGTCAAAATACTTACGTAAATCGAGTCTTTCGAGAAGCACAAAGATCAGAATTTATAAGACGTTAGTTGTACCAGTTCTAATCTATGGCTCGGAAACCTGGACCCTAACAAAAGCAGATGAGATGTTACTATCAACATTTGAACGAAAAATCTTGAAAAAGATTTATGGTGCTGTCCAAGAGAATAACGTCTGGAGAATAAGATATAATTTTGAGCTTTATAACTTATACAGAGGGTCAGGAAACAGAGACATAATAACAACAATCAAGATTGGCAGGTTAAGATGGGCAGGACATGTAGCACGCTATGACAACAACGTGCCAACGCGAAGAAACTTTGAGGCCATACCAACTGGCAGTAGAAGCAGAGGGAGACCAAGGCTGAGATGGAAAGACAACGTTTCTGAGGATGCCAGGAAAATTGGTGCAGCTGACTGGAAGGTCTTTGCCAGAGACCGGAAAGGATGGCGGACGAGGCTGGAGAAAGTCAAGGCCCTGTAGGGCTGTAGCACTACTGATGATGATGATGATGATATATATATATATATATATATATATATATATATATATATATATATATATATATATATATATATATATATATATATATATATATATATATATATAGGGTGTCCCGAAATTAGACGTCAATATCTCAACCACGTATTTTACTTCAAAAAATAGAAATAAAAGTTCATATAATAAATTTATTTAAAAATTTATGATTAATCAAATGAACCCTCCAACGGAGCTAAGTTTCATGAGATTCGACGATATATATATATATATATATATATATATATATATATATATATATATATATATATATATATATATATATATATATATATATATATATATATATATATATATATATATATACATATATATATATAGACGTCAATATTTCAACTACCTATTCTACTTAAAAAAAGAGATAAAAGTTCATATAAACTAGGGTTCCCAACTTCTTCGTTTCTAAGAAAAAGGTGATAAAGGTGAAGCCCTGATGATGATTTTTTGTGAATATTTCCGAAACCTCTGAAAGTAATTGGATGAAATTTGGTACAGTAACGAAACATTTTACGCTCTATTTAATGTATTAAAAGTTAGTATTGTAATATTTTCAGGAGTGCGTAGTGCAGGGGGGTATTGGCGAAGAATTTGGCCCAAATTTTTGGTGGTTGATTTTTAATAATTTTGATCAAAGTTTAAAAATATGGAGCTTTTTGTACAAATAAGGTACTCTTCTCATACTTCGCTAGGAAGCAGCATTTTCGAGAAAATGCAATTTAATATTTCATGACGAATTGATTTTTTGCTTTCCAATGTGCGAATCGAAAAGAAAATAAGTAGCAGACCTGGAAACGAAAGACGTTTTTTGATTTGCTAGGTGAAGAAAAATAATCAGTCAAAAATTATTAATCGCCCAGTTTTTAATTCTGCTTCTTGTTGCCGGAAAAAAGCTATTCAGTAATAATGCAGAGATTTTCAAATAGAGAATTATCAGATATCCACTTTGTACGTGGTTTATGCAATGGCAGAGCATAACTGTGAGCCAGCTCAGTATGGTGTGAATATTAGGAATTGACTAGACGAGTAATTTCCGTAAAAATGGATTAGAAGAGGTGTTCTTATTCCGTGGGAACCCCGATCGCTGGATTTAAATCCACTAGACTACTAAATTTGGGGCCGCATAAAAGATATAGTATACGCAACAGAAGTAGACAAACTTGTAATGACCCTTCTAAATATATAAAATTCATTGCAAATTAAAAACTCATGTTTGTCCAAGTTTTTGTTATTGAAAGGTTTGGCTGACATAAATGGATTGTCAAAAAAAGCCAAACACTAGATTTTCTGCTCTAATTTCCCCAAGAAGATTTTGAATGATGTATTTATCCAATTAAATATAATTCAATATTTCACTGAATTTCAATTGATTTTTTCCAATTTAAATAATTTGAATTTTTTGAAATTTAATTAAATTTCTCTGCTTATTTTGTAATACTTACATGAAAGATCATTTTTGTCAATAAAAATACAACTTTAGAGGAAAAACTTATGAAATTTTGCACTAATTCATATCCCCCCATCGCAAAAAGCTATCTATATACATATATATATATATATATATATATATATATATATATATATATATATATATATATATATATATATATATATATATATATATATATATATATATATATATATATATATATATATATATATATATATGTATATATAGGCTTGTTATACCGGGACGGTCCCGGTATTTTGCTCTAGTCCCGGTGTCCCGCCCGGTTTGATCGATGTCCCGGAAAACGAATGTAAGTTGTAAAAAGTAATGAATAATGGCTGTAAGTAGTTCGATTATAACAACCGGCCTATGAGAAGGTGAGTGCGCTACCTAGAGGAAAGGTGCACACTATCACTTAATCGATCAAAAAGACGTGAGCACTTTGTTCTAAAAACAGATTAACATTGTCAACCTATTAATAAAAATTATTTTTAGTTGGACAAAATAGTTTTTATAATAAATTGTATTGTTTTTGTGTTTGTAGTTAAACAAAAAGTTTTAGTTTCATAAAAAATTAAATTTAATAAGACTTAGTAATTGTTCAATTGAACTATTTTATGAAGTATTTTAAAATTTTATTTTGTAAACACTTCTTTCTAGATCGATCAGAAAACATAATCATTAAACAGAAAAAACATATATTTTTAAGTATCAAAAATTCCTTTTTCATTTTTGAAAGGTTTGAAGTGTGTAGAACTCACAATTCAGGGTTCAAGATTCTCCCTCCTGTCATTTGAGAGGATTAAAAAAAGTCTTAAAACTCACGATTTTGCTACTGATTTTTTAAAAATTTTCCAGAGGAAGACCTCGCTCTATTGGGGCGTATACCCCCTCCGGTTAGTCCATCCCATATTAATGTGTCCCGGTTTCACACACAGAAAATATGGCAAGCCTATGTATATATATATATATATATATATATATATATATATATATATATATATATATATATATATATATATATATATATATATATATATATATATATATATATATATATATATATATATATATATATATATATATATATATATATATATATATATATATATATATATATATATATATATATATATATATATATATATATATATATATATATATATATATATATATATATAATATATATATAAAAATATATATATATAAAAAGCTTAAAACTTTTATCCAATGTGAAGCTTGATTTCAAATTATTAAACTATGTTTATGGAGAAAACTTATGATTATGAAACTATTTTTCTATTTAATTTATTACTATGAACTTGTTTCAATTTTTCACATTATGGTTATAATAAAAAACCATATTGTTTGATAAATATCTATGTATTTTCTCACTCATTGTACCGGGTGTCTGATTAAGAGAGGCACGCGGCTGTATCTCACAAACTATTCGTCGTAGAGACTTACGGTCAAAAATTTTATGTCCAAAGTGGCCAACAAAAAATCCTAGAAATTATTTTCAGGTTTCTAAGAGGGCCGCCAGGGGGCGTAACCGTCATCTGAAACTTTTAAAGTGTTTTTTTTCTGAAATTCATTTTGTGAATATACCAAAAAATATTTTCTGTTTAAAGCTGAGCTTTATTCGAGTCATTTTTATTCGACACTTTTTGACGTATCTATTGAAATGAAGTGGTGGGGGATGATTCAATGTTTTTTTGAATAAACATCTGTAACTCCTGAACGACTGAACGGATTTCAACAAAGTTGATCTCGTTGGGAAAAGCATTTATTGCTTCATCGAAAACATTTCATCTGTAATCTGTGAAATTTTTATTTATGCCGGTAGAGAGCGTTTTTATATAATAACAGAAAATTGATAATTTCTCTTATAATTCAAATGCAATAACATAACTTTTTGTCCATAAAAATGTATTGTGATGATGCCGAAATAGGCTAGTGAAAACCGTATCTCGATATCTTATTCCTAGCCTCAAATATCGAAGAAAGAAAATTTAGTTTTCATATGATTCAAAAAGACGCCATCACACCGGTATTAACTTAAATTTATCTGAATTTTTTCCAAGAATCAATGAGGAAATTTAATAATTTTATTATTTTCAAAAAATAACATTCTTACTTCAAAAACTTCAAAAAAACTCGATTGGGAGCATAATAACCAATGTAATAATATGCAAGTGCAATGTAGTCAGTATATGAAGAGCAGGCCATGGAGGAAATCATATGCCTAAAATCAACTTGTCAACAAATACTAAAATTATACATATAGTGGCAGTTTAATGAGTTTTTGTGGCATATACAGAAGTAAGGATTGAAAAAGATTGAAATGCCTTCTACAAACAATGAAGGTGTTGATATCACTGCGGTATATTTTGAATTTCTGCAAAATGTGGCATTTGCACAAAGAATATACAGTACTCTATATTCGGCATTTACGCCATGCGAGAATTTTCCGCGTTTAGTCCGAAATTTGCGTAATACTGGCAGCTTCGACCCTATAAATTTCAGATGAAAATTCTCTGTTTTCTTCAAATATGGCCAACAAATTCTCACATAGCGTTAACGCCAATTTGTAAATCGAGTTCTATATAATCTTTGTGCCACTGCCGCATTTTGAAGACATTCAAAATATACCGCAAACATATCAACATCTTCATTGTTCGTAAATGCATTTCAATAGTTTTCATTCCTTAGATGTGTGTGCCACAAAAACTCATTACACTGCCATTATAAGTTCATTTTTAATATTTAGTGACAAGTTGATTTTAGGCATTTATTTTTCCTTCATGGCATGCTCTTCTTATTCTGACTACCTTCTTGCACTTTCACAAATTATATTTATTGATTATTATGCCCCTAAACGATTTTAGAAAATTTTTTTGAACTAAGAATACTAGTACCTATATAATAATCATTGAATGATGAAATGTTATCATTGATTCTTGGAAAAATATAGATAAATGAAAATAAATACCGTTGTGATGGCGTCTTTTTGAATCATATGATAACTAAATTTTCTTTCTTCGATATTTTAGGCTAGAATTAAGATATCGAGATAAGGTTTTCACTAGCCTATTTTGGCATCATCACAATAAATTTTTATGGAAAAAAAGTTGAATTATTGCATTCAATTTTTAGAGAAATTAGCAATTTTCTGTTATTATATCAAAAAACGCTCTCTACCGGCATAACTAAAAATTTGACAGATCACAGATAAAATGTATTCGATGAAGCAATAAATGCTCTTCCCAACGAGATCAACTTTGTTGAAATCCGTTCAGGAGTTATAGCTGTTTATTCAAAAAAACATTGAATCACCCCCCACCACTTCATTTCAATAGATACGTCAAAAAGTGTCAAATAAAAATGACTCGAATAAAGCTCAGCTTTAAACACTTTAAAAGTTTCAGATGGTGGTTACGCCCCCTGGCGGCCCTCTTAGAAACCTGAAAATAATTTCTAGGATTCTTTGTTGGCCACTTTGGACATAAAATTTTTTACCGTAAGTCTCTACGACGAATAGTTTGTGAGATACAGCCGCGTGCCTCTCTTAATCAGACACCCGGTACAATGAGTGAGAAAATACATAGATATTTATCAAACAATATGTTTTTTTATTATAACCATACTGTGAAAAATTGAAACAAGTTTATAGTAATAAATTAAATAGAAAAATAGTTTCATAATCATAAGTTTTCTCCATAAACATAGTTTAATAATTTGAAATCAAGCTTCACATTGGATAAAAGTTTTAAGCTTTTTCTAATTCAAAATCTATAGTTGATTGCATTGTCCGGATGGAAAGAGGTTTAACAATCTTTTTCTGATTCTGACAGTGCTTCGATGTTCAAAAACTTTGAATTAAAAACCTTATGTTACTTAGATTACCGTTGATATTTCAACACTTTCAATTCCGATAATACCAATAACTGAACTATTTGCAGTATCTCTTCAAATTATCGATATAGGTGAATTACTTTTCGCATCAATTTAATACCGTCTGTTGATTTCTATAGGTAATGACGGAGTTTTTCGTCTTTGTCGTGGTTATTCTACTTCAAAGTACGCAAAGTGCAGAAATTGGAGTCCTTGAAGAATATGACCATGCAGTAGTTCCAATTAATCAAAAAGAAGCACGGCTAGAATTATGATATGATAAATTCAAAACGGTCAAGTCTTCTTAATCATCAGATATCCACGGCAACAACTGGGACCATTAAAAAGAAGAACATTTTCAGTTAATAACTAATATTCATTTTCCTCAAGATTTAAACATAAATTCATGAATTTAAATTGTTGTTTCTAGGAATACTTTTAACAAATAAAAGATAAGGGAAGAATGACTGATGAGATTATTTTATACCTAACATAATACACATGCAGGGTACTTTGCCTCGTTATCTTATCTTCGCTTCATTTGAATTCAGTAACAATAATTACCTCGTTATTTTCAATTCGCTTCATATAAATATAGTAACAACATTACCTGTTATCTTCACTTCGATTCATAATAATACAGTAACAATATATCTATGTTTATTTGCAGGGAGAAAATATTAAGGTAATCATGTGGATAAAATTCCTTGTGAGTATTAGAATTATTTTTATCATTAATTTAATAGTATTATATTTTTATAACTCTGAAAATAACATGAAAACTTGAAACACTTTCTTTGATTCTTTAAAATTCAAAAAAACATTTTTTTTTATAAACCAAGTTGCAGAAGTAATTCTCCTATTCATTATAATAATTACACGACACAGAATGAATAATGACATAATTCAGTGTATACTCGTAATAAAACTTCTCAACAAGAACAAAGGAATAGCCTTGATGACAAGAACCGTTCATAACCGTTCATAAACTGAAATAAAACTTAATTACTCGAACTGATGTTCTTACACTTAACGGTCTTACAAAATTGCTAATAAATAGTATAAGTTTATTATTCAATGAGAACAGAATATATTTCCTACTGATCATTAATACTCAATGAACTGTGGATGGTTTATTTTTTGATAATAATTTTTCCAAATTAATATTGAACATATAATCAGTTTATTGTTAGTATATATATATATATAAATATATATATATATATATATATATATATATATATATATATATATATATATATATATATATATATATATATATATATATATTTTTATATATATATATATATATATATATATATATATATATATATATATATATATGTGTGTGTATAGTCATTTTCAAATATATATATATATATATATATATATATATATATATATATATATATATATATATATATATATATATATATATATATATATATATATATATATATATATGTGTGTGTGTGTATAGTCATTTTCAAATCAGAATCTATTAAAATAAAAGAACGAAACAAAAGAACATTTATGTCTCAATTATGTATGAACGTATGTTAATAATCAACATATTCGTCAATTGAATCATATAAGACTTGTTTTCAAATTTTGTTATTGAAAATTAACCACTAAATAATTTGGGCCAAATTTTTCGCCAATTCCCTCCTGCACTACCCACTCCTGAAAATATTGCAATATCTTTTAGTAAATTAAATAGAGCGTAAGAAGTTTCGTAACTTTACCAAATTTTATCCAATACCAAAAAACACCATCAGGTCTTCACCTTTAACACCCTGTATCTTAAAAACGAAGAAGTTGGGTACCCTAGTTTATATGAACTTTTATCTCTATTTTTTAAGTAGAATAGGTAGTTGAAATATTGACGTCTAATTTTGGGTCACCCTATATATATATATATATATATATATATATATATATATATATATATATATATATATATATATATATATATATATATATATATATATATATATATATATATATATATATATATATAACTTTATAAAGAAAATAAAAACTAACTTTTGACTTCATCTCGTACTAAACTATGGTATTACAAAACAATATATTTATACGAAAATTGAATATAACAGAGGGGTTCCTAGAGAAACTGAATAACAATAAGCAATTCATTCAGAGCCATTAGTAGGTACCTACATTGAACAGATTAAGGAGAGGAGAAGGGTTTACTTCAATCTGGTCGTTAACTAAATTTCCGGAATTTTTATATTTATTGATGTATGGGGATTCCCAACAGTTGGTTTTATGGAGACTATTTTCAAATTGTAATATATCATAATTGTGATTAAAGGTATGGTTTTCTTGAATAAGATGGCACGCATAATTAGAATCAGTTTTCTGCTTAATATAGCTACGTTGGTGTTCGTGTATTCGAGTTTTGAAATTTCTAATTGTACGTCCTATATAGAATTTTTCACAATCGTTACAGTCGAGTTTATAAACACCAGTACGTTCATCTCTATGAATTTTTGATTTGTTGTTTTTAATTAATTTTCCAATGCTATTATTGGTTTTATATGAAATTTTGAAATTTTGTTTTTGAAAAAATAATTTCAGGTTTTCGGAAGTTTTGCCCAAGTATGTTAAACTGTTAAATACTCTACTTTTTTCGGCTATAATTTTATATCCGAAAAAAGTAGAGTATAATGGTTGAACTATTTATTTTTTGATAATAATTTTTCCAAATGAATATTACGTGAACATATATCAGTTTATTGTTGATATTCCAAAATATCATTTCATTTTCATATATGAGAGAAAAATGTATTGAATATGCATACATAAAAACTCGATTTTATTAAAAAGTTTACGTTTCGCCACGACATTCGTGACTTTTTCAAAAAAAAAAAGTTTTGAAAATGCTAGGAATGTCGTGGCGAAACGTAAACTCTTTAATAAAATCGAGTTTTTTTGAGATTCACCAAGCCTGTTATTGCTAATAATTTTCAAGAAGTTAAAAATAGCTCAGAGGCAACAACAATTCAAATAAATAATTAAAAATATATATAAATATATATATATATATATATATATATATATATATATATATAATTATTTATTTGAATTGTTGTTGCCTGTGAGCAATTTTTAATATTATTATTTATAAATAATTATATATATATATATATATATATATATATATATATATATATATATGTATATATATATATATAGAAAACAGAATTCTTCGTGTTAACGATACACGTTCGTGGCAATAAAATGAAGTGAACTAGGACATTTATTTGAAACTAATCAAACAAACCTCCTAGCGGAGCTGGTTATACGAGTTCACGAAACATCGAAATGCCTCCATATACCTTAGGATGGTGTATGTTAGAAACATTAAGTTGTTTATCACAATCAATGGAAATGATAGACAGTCTGTTTCGCCCTTATTTGGGGCTCATCAGTATCATCTATCCATCGAAAGTGATAACCAACCAAATATTTCACCAGTCGGAAACAAATGAACCACATCCCACAGATAGAAGAAAACATTTCGGCAACGAGAACTCGTACGTCCTGACTGGTATATGGAGGCATTTCGATGTTTCGTGAACTCGTATAACCAGCTCCGCTAGGAGGTTTGTTTGATTAGTTTCAAATAAATGTCCTAGTTCACTTCATTTTATTGCCACGAACGTGTATCGTTAACACGAAGAATTCTGTTTTCTATTCATTGCTACCTGTAAAACGGATAAAATTCGGAGCGCTTGTTACTTGCGGCGTGTGATTGTTGAATTACATGGAATGGATGTATCAACTTTACTCTTGCTTAGCGATTATAGTAACCACCTTCGGGTGTCAGGACGTAGGAGTTCTCGTTGCCGAAATGTTTTTTCCTATCTGTGGGATGTGGTTCATTTGTTTCCGACTGGTGGCGCTGTGTCATATTTATATGCCATATAGTCACTGGAAGGAAAATATAACGCCGTTAGAAATATTTGGTTGGTTATCACTTTCGATGGATATATGATACTGATGAGCCCCAAATAAGGGCGAAACAGACTGTCTATCATTTCCATTGATTGTGATAAACAACTTAATGTTTCTAACATACACCATCCTAAGGTATATGGAGGCATTTCGATGTTTCGTGAACTCGTATAACCAGCTCCGCTAGGAGGTTTGTTTGATTAGTTTCAAATAAATGTCCTAGTTCACTTCATTATATATATATATATATATATATATATATATATATATATATATATATATATATATATATATATATATATATATATATATATATATACATATATATATATATTATATATATATATATATATAATTATATATATATAAATATATATGTATATTAATATATATGTATATATATATATATATATGTTTTTTTAAGTAGTCTGCATTACGCGGAACACTAAATTCTCCAAATCAGCAAATCTCGGAAACAGTATCTTTGAAAAAACCCACACAGTACATTCACATTTTTCATCCCATCTAACATATCCAAATACAAAAATTAAAAAAAATAAATAAAACACTATGCGCGAATGGGTTGCATTGACAGAGTATATTGATATATTTTCTTCTTCAAGTTTCATCTGTATATGCCTTTCAGGTTTTTCTTTTAAATAAATTTATATTTGCACTCTCCGTGATGTTCTTTGGTAAGGAGTTAAAGGTTTCCATACTTTGTGTTATGGGGTTCCTGAGGCCAATATTTGTTCTCACTACTTCCAAAAAAATTTGAGTGCGTACGTGTATTATAGTTGTATTTTTGATTCACGAAGTTAAAAATGTGTATTACAAGATTTTCCTTGATTACACTGTATATATATATATATATATATATATATATATATATATATATATATATATATATATATATATATATATATATATATATATATATATATATATAGATATATATATATATATATTTATATTATATATATATATATATATATATATATATATATGTTATATCGTATGTTTTCTCGGATGGTGGAATGAATCTGAGAAAGATTCCGGGGTTCAATCCGATTTTTTCGAAAGTTTTGTTGGCGCTGAGAAGCACCGAAACGTCGTGAAACAAACGGTGCTTCTCAGCGCCAACAAAACTTTCGAAAAAATCGGATTGAACCCCGGAATCTTTCTTATATATATATATATATATATATATATATATATATATATATATATATATATATATATATATATATATATATATATATTTACCTGTTCAATCTGTAATACTTCTAAAATGGGTAGAATGTTAGTTTGGTCATATATTATTATTTGTGTTGATGAAATCTAAATAAAATCTTTACAACTTTATTTTGTAGTATTTCAATTTTTTTTAACATTGTTTTTCCGCACGTTCCCAACAAAGGTATCTGAATATAGACAGAAAGTATGCATTGTAGACTAGATACAAACATGATGTTCACATGTAATCTCTACATCGATAAATGGCACCAACTATGGGTGATATTTTGTTTCCTATGTGTATGATGCGTTCACTCCAGTTCAATCTTTGGTCCGATACAAGCCCAAAGTAATTCACCTTCCCGACTGCACCAACTACCTCCCCTGCTGTCTTCATTGTGATGTTTCGTAAACTTTTATTTTTTGTCTGAAAATCATATATGTTATCTTACTTGTATTAAGCTGTAGTCTTCTCTTAATAAGCCATGCATGATACTGCTCTTAATATTCATTAACCGCTATTTGTAACTGGGTTATGACTTTGCCTTTATGGACCAATACAATATCATCAGCTTATTTGAAATATCTACCCCCGAAGTCCAGCCGCCCTCAATGATAACACATGTAAGGTATATAAAAGAGGTCCCAATACCGAACCCTTAGGTACTCCAGACTTGGTGTCAATATTCTGAATAGGAAGATTTCCGCAAATCAACGAATACTGCTATAACATAGTTTTTATCATCTGAGGCAGTTGAGAGTGTTGAGACCTAATCGACAAAGTCCATTGTGGCGCTCGTAGTATTGCTTTGATCCTGATATCCATACTGATAACTATCAAACTTAACAGAACCAGCAATTTATCCAATCATACGCTTTATGATAACAAATATTGTATTGTGATTGTTATAATTTTTAATTTTGAACAATTCGAAATAACGGTGTTAAGTATTTTTACAAAATACAAGACAAAACCCTAAATTTAATGATTAAAAACCTGTTTTTTACATTAAGTGCATATTGGTTTCCGAGGTTCCTATTACCATCTAATATAAGCAGAGCTGATTGCTGATATGGGACGAAATAACTAACTTAAAACAGCTATTGTCACAAAAAATTAATGAAACAAAGTTGTCTGTTTTCATACTTTTCAATTTTTTCAAAACTTATAAATGTCAAATTAGTAACAATCCTTCGAAGGGCTCGAGAAAGTCACGAATTTAATGGCGAAACGTTAACTGTTCAATAAAATCCATTTTCAAACTCAAATGTACTGTGATTTCTGAAAAAGGATGAATGAAAAATTAAAATATATATATATATATATATATATATATATATATATATATATATATATATATATATATATATATATATATATATATATATATATATATATATATATATATATACATATACAGGGTGTACCAATCTTACGACAAACTTCGGTATATGGGTTATTTTAAGAGATATCAAAAATGTTACCAACACAAATGGTAGATGTCTTTAAGGTCCGTATTTTGAAATTATCTCGAACTATACAGAGTGTTGCATAACTCCGTTACAAACTAAACATATAGTTTTTTAAATGAGAACCCCTGTATATTATACCGAATTCGGATTACTCATATTTTTCTGAAGCTTTTGATGTAAGGTTTTGCTATGTTATACAGAGTACTTCAAAAGATATGGACACGTTTATATGAAAATCGTACGTAAATCAACGCTCTGTAGCTTATTGTGTGTTGAAGAAAAAAAAATTATTTTGCCTAAAAGTGTTTCGTAATATGATGCAATATCTCCGTATCATATTAAATTTTAATTTTTTCTCATTTAGTATAGAGGGTGGACGGAAAATCGAACCTTTCATTTTCTCTCTTATTTCAAATGGAACACCCTGTATTTCATAGCACAAATAGAATCTTCTATTATGTAACTTTAATTTTTGTCAAGTATTTCCTATACCTAAAGTTAATAAAAACAGAGTTATTTTGTAATATTTAGTGTGAACCATAATTAGTAACCTTATATGTGAAAGCAAGAAACGTTGAATGTAACAAAAAATCGTATATAATAATAAACTTTAATAAACAATTTATTCTTAACAAAACAAGTCACCGAAAGTATAATTCTTACCGTAATATTAAACTAAATGTTCAGAGTGTTCCCATTAACATCAATGCAATGCTGGAAACCATTACATTTTCTCAGTAAGCGTTGACATTGATGTTAACGATGAACACTTTGAACATTTAGTTTAATACTACGGTTAGAATTATACTTTTGGTGACTTGTTTTGTTAAACATATGTATATCTAACTATCTATCTTTCTAGATAATTATCTGTTTTTCTATATATCTATTCTTCTTCAGATGCTAAAGGCAAACTGTTTGCCTTCAGCATCTGAAGTAGGTGAAGTTTCACCGAAACGTGCGTCATGCATTATTTCATTTAATAAATGTGTAACTTTCTATCTATCATCTTATCTATCTATCTGTCTGTCTGTCTTTCTGTCTATCTATCTATCTACATATCTATCTATCAATCTATCTGACCCGGCAAACGTTAATCTGCCATATAAATTGTTTTGATCTATCTATCTTTCTATCTAATCATTTATCGGCCGATGTATATCTATCTATCATTATATCTATCTATCAAACTATCTGACCTGGCAAACGTTGTTATTAAAATGGCTTTAAAAAAATATGAGTTGTTGATAGAAGGGTGAAAATTTAGAGTTGTATGCATTTCTTGATGCAACATCATAAGAAAATTAATAATTTAATCCAAAAAATTTATAAAAATGTTTAGGATGGACTACCCTAATCACTTAGGGTTGTTATTTTCCATTGCCATCTTGCGACCCTATTGTTAATCTGTGGATAAAATAAAAATAAATTAAAATCGCGTAGTATGAATTTTTTTATTTTAACAATATAAAAATAAAAATCTTGCCAAAAAATTCAAGTTAATAATCAACAAATAAAAAATAGGAGTAGATTGTAGAGAGGTGTAAATTTAGGGTTGTAGGTATTTTTGAATGCTACATCATAAAATAATAGAACAGAAATTTTTTTTCGAAAAAAAAAATATATATCTAATCTAATATATAAAATTCTCGTGTCACGGTGTTAGAAGTTAAACTCCTCCGAAATAGCTCGACCGATTCTCATGAAATTTTGTGTGCATATCGAGTAAGTCTGAGGATCGGCCAACATCTATTTTTTCATCCCCCTAAATTATAGGGTGGTCTACCCCTCACTTTTAATTTTTTATTTTTCAATTAAAATTTTCTGTTCTATTTTTGTTATGATACAACATTGAAAGATACATACAACCCTAAATTTCACTCCTCTACGATTAACTCCTATTTTTTATTCGTCAAACTCCTCCGAAATGGATTGATCGATTCTCATGAAATTTTGTGTGAATAGTGGTTAGGTCTGAGAATCGGATAGAATTAATTTTTCATCCCCCCGAATGTTAGGGTGGTCCACCCCTTAATTTTTTATTTTATTTTTCAAACAAAATTTTCTGTTCTATTTTTTTTATAATACATCATTCATAAATTTATACAACCCTAAATGTTCACTTCATTATCATCAACACCTATTTTTTATTTGTTAATCAAAAAATTCAATTGTTTTGGCAAGATTTTTATTTTCATTTTGTCATGACTTAGAATAGAAAAATTCATATTACTTTCAATTTTTTACCCTTCCACGATCAACCCCTATTTTTTCATCGCAATTTCAATTTTTGTTCATTATATCCACAGATCCGCAATAGGGTTGCAAGATGGCAACGAAAATAATAATAGTCGGTCTGAGAATAGGTCGTAATATATTTTTCATACTCCTAATGATTAGGGTGGTCCATCCCAAACATTTTTATAAATTTTTTGAACGAAATATTTTATTTCTATTGTTTTATTATGTTGCATTAAAAAATACATACCACTCTAAATTTTCACCCTTCAATCAACAACCCATATTTTTTAATAGCCATGTTAATAATTTAAACAATTTTGCCGGGTCAGATAGATTGATAGATTAGATATAATGATAGATAGATAGTTATATAGAAAGATAGATAATTATTTAGATAGATAGAAAGATAGTTAGATAGATAAAGATACATATGTATACCAAGAAACTCAACAGACTGACTAACATTGATCTTAACATTATTGTACAATAGTGCTTTAGGATTTACCCTATTATTTCTCTCGGTTACAAAAAAAATATATTCAGTTTTATCCTTATTGAGGATCAAACCATTTTGAACATACTATTAATTCATATCACCCATAGAGTTGCTAAAGATTTCCTCGAAAGAGTTTAAGTCTTTAGCAGTTATTAATATGTTTTAGTCATCCGTATATATCAATGGTTCTTGTGTAGAATCAGTAAAGATTGTCGGTAGGTCATTTACAAATACAACAAATAAAAAAGGTCCAAGAATGCTACCTTGAGAAACTCCTAGCTGTAAGGTCCTTTCAGGAGATAAGAAATCACCATTTTGGGTATCAATAAGAACCTTTTGTATTGTATTAGTTAAATAGCTTTCAATAAGTTTGAGCTGATTCTCTCAGATACCAGATATGTCTAATTTATGAAGTAAACGCTTATGATCTACACAATCAAAAGCTTTAGAAAGTTAAGGAAATTTCACCTTTCTCAAGAGTTTTTAGTATAACGCTAACAAGCTCAAAAATTGCCGACTCGGTACTTTTATTTTCCATAAAACCGTGGTTATGTTTAGTGAATACTTCAAATTTAATATGAAACTTCTTGAATCTGTTTACTAGAGTCTTTTCAAATACTTTGGTAAAAGAAGATAAAAGACTTATTGGTCTATATTCACTCATATCGTTTTCAGAACCTTTGTACTTAAATAATGGTTTGATGATGGCAATTTTCTGTTCATCGGGAAATATAGTACCATATTTGAAAGACTGATTAATAAAATGGCAGAGAGGCGATAAGATGTGAACAATAAAAACTTTTATAACTTTGATCGCAATCATATCATGACCACATGATGTTTGGAACGAAGTTCCTTACGGCAGGCTTCGAGGATATAGGGATTTCGCTGCGGGATCAAACTAAAAAATATAAGAGATTAAAAGTGTGACGGAAATAGACTGACGGAAAAAGACTGAGAAAAGTCACGCTTTTAATTGACACAAGCGAATATTGTATACCTTTCTCTTTTTCCCTCTTTCTTTTCGTTCTCTCATCCCTTCTCTTTCTGATCCCACTCCGCCACGTCAATCGCCAATGCATTATGTCTACTCATGAATTCATGTACCGGGTGTCTGATTAAGAGAGTCGCGCGGCTGTATCTCATAAACTATACGTCGTAGAGACTTACGGTAAAAACTTTTATAACCAAAGTGGCCAACAGAAAATCCTGTAAATTATTTTCAGGTTTCTAAGATGGCCGTCAGGGGGCGTAACCGCCATCTGAAACTTTTAAAGTGATTTTTTTCTGAAATTCATCTAGCGAATATACCAAAAAAATATTTTCTCTTTAAAGCTGAGCTTTATTCGAGTCAGTTTTATTTGACACTTTTTGACGTATCTATTGAAATGAAGTGGTGGAGGTTGATTCAATATTTTTTTGAATAAACAGCTTTAACTCCTGAACGACTGAACGGATTTCAAAAAAGTTGATCTCGTTGGGAAAAGCATTTATTGCTTCATCGAAAACATCTTATCTGTGGTCTGTTCTGCTAAATTAATTCTTGGAAAAAATATAGATAAATGAAAATAAAAACCGGTGTGATGGCGTCTTTTTGAATCATATGATAACTAAATTTTCTTTCTTCGATATTTTAGGCAAGGAATAAGATATCGAGATACGGTTTTCACTAGCCTATTTTGGCATCATCATAATACATTTTTATGGAAAAAAAGTTATGTTATTATATCAAAAAACGCTCTCTACCGGCATAACTAAAAATTTGACAGACCACAGATAAAATGTTTTCGATGAAGCAATAAATGCTTTTCCCAACGAGATTAACATTGTTGAAATCCGTTCAGTCGTTCAGGAGTTACAGCTGTTAATTCAAAAAAACATTGAACCATCCCCCACCACTTCATTTCAATAGGTACGTCAAAAAGTGTCAAATAAAAATAACTCGAATAAAGCTCAGCTTCAAATAAAAAATATTTTTTTGGTATATTCACTAGATGAATTTCAGAAAAAAATCACTTTAAAAGTTTCAGATGGCGGTTACGCCCACTGGCGTCCATCTTAGAAACCTGAAAATAATTTCCAGGATTTTCTGTTGGCCACTTTGGTTATAAAATTTTTTACCGTGAGTCTCTACGACGAATAGTTTGTGAGATACAGCCGCGTGCCTCTCTTAATCAGACACCCGGTACAAGCAACTCAAAAACGTCAGATGATAGACATCGAAATAATTTTGTATAAGTTATATGCATAAAAGAACAGATTACGACAGGAATCAGATATGGCATAATGAAAAAAATAATGCTTTACAAATTTGTTCCATAAAATAACTACGTATTGTAGGTTTATATTCAATTATATTGCGTGGCGATACGTTATCCTCTCGTTATATACACTCTTGCGTCTATATTTCATATTGCGTTGACGACCGAGTGGGTAATGAACCCTGGTGTGCCGTATTTCTGGGTTCGAGTTTCAGAGGTGAGTCCAGGCTTTTTTCATTTTTTTATTTAGAATCTCGAAGGAGCTCTTAGCCTCACATTTCAATATTAATTATTTCAAGTTGGATTAGTATAAGTAGTATAAGTTATCACTTATGTCGTGCGTCCTGACACGAACATGTTTCGTTTTTGTAAATTGTGCTCCTTCTTTATTATCTGAAGGAACTTCGTTCTGACCTGGTGTCCCATGACACCGTTTCTTTTTATAATTTTTTAGTTGTCTAACAGTTGCTAAATTTCAGATTCATTCACTTCAAATATGAAAAATGATTTCTCTGGTCTTTTGAGTTTCCTATTCATTTTTTTCTTATGGAATTCTCGAGATAAGCTGGGTGCAATATTCCCAAAATAATTAGTAAATTCCTCAGCCAACCTTGAAAAATCCTCTGATGCGGTAAAGGTAGATTTCCTTTTCTCTTTACCGGATAAGTTTTTGATAACATTCCCAACTGGCTTAGATTTATCTTTTGAGGCTCTACTTTTCTGACCAAGAAATTTTTGCTTTGCTTTTGTAATGGCAAGGTAATAAATTTTTTTGATGTTCTGAAACAGTAGGAACTGCCCTAGACATTATGAAAATTATAATATCTTGCTGTTCCTTCAAAGATTTAACTTCTGTGTTTGCATGACAAAAACTATCAATATTGGTATCATAATTTATTAATTTTTCAGTAAAATTAAATTTGAAGAGTGAATTGGAATGTTCAGAGAAATTGCTCCACATTCGATTTGCGTCATCAAATGATGTACTGAAGACATTATCTCATTTTCGGTTAGCCAGAGTTTCATTGGAATCATTTATGAGTCTTACCCTTACCTTTTCACGAGTTTTATTTTGACCTACCTATATCAGAGAGTTGAATTGATTGGTCCATATGATCTGAAAGATGCGCCTGGAATACGGATGTTTCAAATTTTTCTATATTAGTTAATATGTTATCAAATAAAAAACCTACACGAGTCACATCTTTGTCGGCATCATGTACCGACAAAGATGTGACTCGTGTAGGTTTTTTGATTCCCACCACAGCACCATAACTGTGAACCAAGTCTACAAATTCATAAGTTTCCTTACATTCATGTAAAATATTAATGTTAGTCACCAACTATTATAAATTTACAATTTTCTGCAACCATTTTATCAAAAATAATGTTCAGTCTTTCAAAAAATAAATTAATATCAGAAAGAGGAGGAGTTCCCGGTCTATAAATATAGATAATAAGAAGTTTTGTACTATCAGTCATCACCTGAACACCACAGCACTCTATGACATTCGTGATACTCAGTTTTTCAAAATCACTCCTTATTTTGCAATTTAGCGAATATTTACAGTATATTGCACTGCCACCATGATGCCCACTTACTCTTCCAATGTTTTGTCAATGTTTCTAATGCTGCTCTTCTTCTATAAACGTGAATTACCTCAAGAAGGATGGCCCAATGGATTGTATATTTTGATGTACAAGAGTGAAATTGCTTTTAAGTTCGTCTTTTATTCTGACGGAAGCAATCCCATTTTCTTCCTTTGTGCTTTTGAAAGGACTAGGAATCTGGACTGTGTGTTCCCTATCATCCTCTCTCCAATTTCGGAATCAATAAAAAAAATTTCATATTTCGTTGACAGGGTCGGTCTCAGGAGCAAAGGGTATTAATAAAAATGAGAATATTAATAATTACTTCATTATTTAGGAATTGAGAAAACTGATGTGTTTCATTTTGAAGGAATTTGAAGAAGCTGTTCAATATACAGGGTGGCTCATGTATGTTTCAATTAGATTAACTGAGTTTGGTTCGAAAAACAATCCAATCGTCAACAAACTTCACGAAAATAAATTTTCAGAAAAATTATTACTTTGGGCGATATTTTAAGTCAATTATCTATGGCTGCGACGTCGCAGCCATTTACGATAAAAAAAAAACAAAACGGAAAACAAAATTGAGACAGCGCAAGAATTGACATTTGACACATGGAATGTAGTTATTTGAAGCCTCAGAATTAAAATATGTAAATATATATATATATATATATATAGGGTGTTTCTGATTTTTATATCATTTTCAGTGAAACCGGAAGTCAGCCATATTGAATTTGTGTGTTGAAAAATGCAAAATTATATCTGATATAAATATCTATATATATATAAATATGTAACACGAAAGAGTATTCCATTTTATTTTGCATAAACAAGATCAGAAAATCTTATCGACCTATTTGTCCAAATAATATTCTTCCAGAGTATAGAAACATTTATACAATAATATTGTGGTAACTTCCTTCTTGAATTTTGATCGACTCAAGGACTTGATCCAGTTGGCCAGGTGATTGAACAATTTGATCCCTACATATGTTGGACATATTTCAAATTTAGAGGTCCTATGAGCCGGAATGCAGATGGTGCCGTGTGTTATAATTGTGAAAACTGGAAGTTGTATCTAACTTTGACAATTTTCCGTGAATAAACAGTAGACAATTCAAAATATAAATACAAGGCAATGATAAAATTCTGTGTTGGATGAATTTCGGTCTGCATGATTCTTGTGGCTTCAAGTTGAAAAAGAGACTTATACATCTTTTCTGTTATAAAAAAATTCTTGCAGCTGCTGCCGAATTACCCCATAGAACTAGATTAAAGTTCGAGTGAGCGAACACCAGGGCGTAATAAATAGTGAGCATGCCCTCCGGAGGCAGAGATTGCTTGAGCAAAGAAAGACACATTCAATTTTTTGCTGAGATCTTCGACATGACAGTGCCATCGTAAATTTCTGTCCACGTGTACATCCAGAAACTTAACGCTGCCAGCCGATTTAAGTTGGCTGCCATTGAAATCGACAACAAAAGGCACATCAGGAATAGATTCCTGCAATTGGAAATTGATTACCTCCGTCTTGCTCAGATTCAACATAAGTGAGTTACGATAACACCAGTCAGAAAGATCTCGGATAAGTATCTCGCATTTGGTTCTCAACTCATCCATGCTCGTCGCTGATACTCCCATTGATGTGTCATCAGCGAAAAGAGTAATCGAGTCGGCACTAATATAATCAGGAAGATCGTTAATGAATAGTAGAAAAATTAAAGGTCCCAAAAAAAACAGAACTCAGGTATAGATAGGATATAATTTCTAGATCTGCAATTTTCATTCTCAACAAATAACCAGCGGTCGGACAGAAAACTAGAGATCAACTCCAGAAAAACGCCCCTAAATCCCACAGTATACATTTTATTTAAAATGAAAGAAAACTGCAAGCAGTCGAACGCTCGAAACTGATCCAAAAAAAGTCCCGCAACATACAAACCATTGTCTAAGCTGGCATATATACATTCTAGGAATTGACAAGCGGCTGTTTGTGTAGATTTGCCACTGCGAAATCCGTGCTGGCAGCTAGATATAATGGAGAACTTCTTGAGAAATTTTACCATTCAACTATAAACATTTTCTCGAATACTTTGGACAGAATGCTAAGAAGAGAAATGGGGCGATAATTAGCCATGTCAGTTGCATCGTTCTTCTTGTACACAGGAATTACTTTAGCAGTTTTTAATATCAAAGGAAATTTCCCTGATACTAAAGTATCTTACAGATAAGTTAAATAAATAGGCTACATGAGACGAGATCAGCGGTGCCAATACTTTCAATATTTTCGTAGAGAGAAAGCCAGGACCAGCTCTAGTATTGTACTTTAGATCATTGATAATTTCCAGAACTTCCTCCGGTATGACAGGAGAGAAAAAAAATGTATTTTCGGATAAATCATGGGTCGTACATGATTCAGATCTGATATCTCCGTGATATACAAGATCATCAAGCTTAGTGTACATACAGATGAAAAATATTGTCCAAATGCTTCCGGTACTTCCATAGGATCAGAGAGAGATCGACCATTTACATTTAGAGCTATATCCTTCGAAAATTTTCTTTTGCGAGCAATCTCGCTATCAACAAGCTTCCAGACTGTTTTACTTTTGTTGTCGGATTCAGACAAGATGTTACTGTAGAACGACAATTTACTTGACTTGAGCAACAGCTTATATTGATTCTTAGCAACTCTATAGGTATTAGTTATCTCCTCGGATTTTTGGTTCACATTCAACCAGTGCAGATTCCTCAGGTACCTAGCAGCTTTCTTGATTTTCGGAGTAATCCAACTATGATTACGACTGGAATGGGGGCGTGACTGCCTGATAGGACAAGATTTATCAACCAATAATGTCAAGTTGAATTCCTATTAACTCGTTGAAGCCAGTATTTATGTCCAAGCAGTGATATATGATGCTAAAGTTAGCGTCAGCCGTTAGTGATCGGAGGTTATCAAGATTTTCTTTTGTTACTATGCGATAGTTAACTCTGGTATACCTACTCATTCAACCTGCTACCATAATTGTGGCTCCAACTTAGAAGAATACACCTATGGTCACCAATATTGGTGTCAATTAAAAGCATTTATAGTAATTTAGAGTCTACGTTTGTGAGAATATAATCAAGTTTAGTTGAATATATTCTCCGTGAGGTTAGTGAAGATCCTGGTAGGTTCCAGGGACGAGGATTGTAAGTTGAAACTCATCATCAAATCACCAAGATATAGCTTTCTCAGATCTCGGTCAGCCAAATAATTGATATTGAGGTCGCACATACAAGTACAGCGGCAGAATTAGATGAAAATTTATCCAATACATAAGAGAGAACATACAAAAATAAATTGAAGTCACCATTGGGCGTTCTATATACACTAAGAATCAAAATTTTAGTATTATCTGCTTTCAGGTGCCCCCACAGATCTCGCAAAGCATTTCAGTAGAAATGTCGCTAACATCTCTGAGAGGGAGAAACTCGTAGCTGTTCCTTAAATAGATAACTATACCCCCATGCCGTCTGGAAGGGCGGCAATACGAAGCTGCAATTTGATATCCAGGAAGTACCATATATGTCATTTGAGTATCAGTACACCAGTGCTCAGAGATGCTAAGAACTGTAGGGTGTTCCATCTTGATGAATACTTCATGAATACTTCGAGCATCTTATTGGAGATGCCCTGTACTTTCATTTGTGCAATAGTTGTGGAATCATACGTAGATGCCTCTCTGTTTAAGGCTTTTTTCGTTTTTTCAGTGAAAAGATTATTATTCTGCGTTGGCAGTGGAGCTGTACCTAGGAGATAATGATACTCTGGCGACGTCTCACAAAAAAACGTTATATATATATATATATATATATATATATAATATATATATTATATATAATATATATATATATATATATATATATATATATAGATAGATATATATATATATATATATATATATATAATATATATATATAATATATATATATATATATATATATATATATATATATATATTATCCCTCTGAAATAATATGTCATTTTGAAATCAAACGATCCAGCGAATGAGTTTTTTACGGAAGCTACTTTAATGAAACGCTACCTAGCTTTTTATAGAAGAGTTTGTAAAACTCAAAACAGTTTATAAAAAGACCGCGGTGACATATATTCATATGCTCAGATTAATATACAAATTGAATTCCACTTGTTTCAAGCACAAATAACCTGAACTCTTCTATAACATTCACTCAACTACCCATCCCTTTCTCCAATAATCCATGTTCAAATATGGATTCAATGTTGTCAACATCATCCACATCTTTCGAATGTCCAACCAATTATCAATTATATCCACAACATTAATTTTTTCTAGAATAGGTGTAATATTGAAAAGTCGAAATTACAATAATATTCTTTTTTAGAGACAAATCTTCAAATCAAATAAAAATTAACATGTTTTGTATATAACGTGGGTAAGAATCTCTGTGGTTATCTTTATGATTTAATATTCGAAGACCTGTTGGCGGATATTGGACTAAATAGCACGTAATTATTAACTGAAGATGGCCAACAAACGAAATATTCAATGAAATATATTTGTCTGTTTCTTGACTTTTCAGTTAATCTGAATTTTATATATTATGCCAATAGAGTTTTGATCTTCCCAAAGTTCAAAAGTTGCTAATAAAAGATAAATGAATACAATTATTCATATATATATATATATATATATATATATATATATATATATATATATATATATATATATATATATATATATATATATATATATATATATATATATATATATATATATATATATATATACATATATATATATATATATATATATATATATATATATATATATGCTTGTTTCTTTTGTTTTTCTATAAAATTAATTGCATTACATTGTAAATTTGGACTGGAAGATTAATGAGCATCACAAATATATTGTCAAAAAACTTCCAAAAACACATAAATAATGGATAAGAAGCTTTGCAAGTCGAATATTAGCATTTATTTTAAGAAAATTTAGTTGGTGAAAGGTTGAACAGTGTTTATAAATTCTATCTTCCATTAACAAACAATAAAGAACATATTAGGTACATTACTTGAGAAAGGATTTCTGTAGTTTCTCTTACCATATAATATTAGTAGACTAGACTACTGATAGTTTGAATTCACGTAACAAGCAATATTACTGAAAAGATAAATGAAACACAGTGGTCTCTTTTTCTTCTTTCCGAATAGTAGAATTAATATTACACTAGAAAATTCATTTGAAAAATAGAAGATTAATCAAATCATACTTCTAGCAGAGTAAATTTCATGAATTTCAACGGTATGGAGTTCCCATTAATCCTTCTAGAGAAGAAATTAATTGAGTTAAGAAATCTTGAGACCAATAATACGCAGAATGTAAAAACTTTGTGTAGCAATTCAGTTAGCATATAAAGGAGGGTCGTTATCAAACTCACTGATTCTCTGGGGAGAGCTTCAAACTTTCTTTATTTCTTCTTTGTGACTGGTACAATTCTCTCTAGGTTCTAGTTGACAACAAATATTGTGCGTGTACGCTAGTGATAGAGATGATTTGGATAACTATAATTTCCACAAATTTGTGCGTAGATATAAAGGCGAGAGTAATTCTATTAGACTTAAACTTTTCGTTGAGAGACTAGATTTTGAGAGCGTTTGCTGCTGTGTATTATAAGCGAGTGATTTTCTCCGTACCTAATGCGTAACATCTGCTAATACTTTTTTTGAGAAAGAGAGAGAGAGTAAGTAATGTTAAATATGCGTATTATGCAGAAATTTGATTATCGAAATTCATATTAATTTAACTGTGAGTAATAAGGAATTGTTCGAGCGAAACTCGAACACTTTGCATACCCTTTCACTCTCCAACGAGTTCTTCAGTAGTGTCCCTATGGGTACTCGATGTTTGGCGGTCCTTCTTGAGCTTGAGGGAGGTAACTATCGATGGCTGGCATTCTGATGTGGTGGCATGTCGTGTTGGGAATTATGAGGGATTGACATCACTGCCCACTCGGGCAATGGGCAGATCACTACTGAAGAGTGAGAACAGTCTGTCTAGTGTTTTCACCGTGTGTGAAACGAGTCTCGAGTTTTCTAATAATCTTCCTTGAAGGATGGATGAGATCTTCGAATCTCAAGAAACTAGCTCCATTAGTATTCAATTTTTCAAACTTCCTTTTGTATATATATATATTATTATATATATATATATATATATATATATATATATATATATATATTGAAAACTAATATCCTTTTAAATAGTTGATGGAATCCGTCGTTACTACGTGATAATTTAACATGATGAACAAAACTAAATTTGAATTTACTACGTTTATTATCACAAAATATTTTGAAAAATATAACACTGCGATTGCAATTTCGGTCACTAGACCATCATAAGGCAGATTGAGTTAAGAACTGAATACAGAATAATTATAGATTTGCGCTTACGGGTGGGAAAGGATTATTGCAGGTACCTAAATAGACAAGAGGAACATATTTCAAGAAGGGCTAATCGAGTGAATTTCCCAAATTGGTACAATACAATGTTCTTAGAAAAGTCGTTATTGTTTGAATGCACTAAATATAGGAGAATATATCAAGTCAATCTGGTCGTTCTGCAAGATATCTTTTGCATTATGATTGAGTTTAAAAATTTCTAATGATTCTAAGTAAGTAAGTTTGGTTCCTTTCGGTAATTTGTGCATGATTTGAAAATTATCTATTTGTGGAAATGGGTGGTGGTTTTCGCGGCAATGATTTGAAAACGTTGAGTCCGTTTTATTTTTCAAAAAAGATTGTTGGTGTTCTTTAAATCTTGTCTTGAACGATCGACAAGTCTGACCTATATATACTCCTTTACATACAGGACAAATCAACTTATAAACTCCTGAACTTTCAGGTTTTCAGTTGATTTGTCCTGTATGGATGTCCTGGTCGATCGTTCAAGACAAGATTTAAAAAACACCAACAATCTTTTTTGAAAAATAAAACGGATTCAACGTTTTCAAATCATTGCCGTGAAAACCACCACCCATTTCCACAAATAGATAATTTTCAAATCATGCACAAATTACCGAAAGGAACCAAACTTACTTACTTAGAATCATTAGAAATTTTTAAACTCAATCATAATGCAAAATACTTGATATATTCTCCTATATTTAGTGTATTCAAACAATAACGACAGTGTTATATTTTTCAAAATATTTTGTGATAATAAACGTTTCAATTCAAATTTAGTTTTGTTCATAATATTCCTTTATATCACGAAGATATTAATATGTTAGGAAACTCATTCGAAAACTTTATGATTAATCAAATCAACCCACTCCAATAGAGCTTGTTTCAAGAGACTTGACGACATGGAATTCCCACTGATGCACATTGAATAACGATAAAACCTTCGGCTGAATTCGTTGAAGAATGGTTCTCATTAGCAAAAATTTAAGAACATGAAATATCTCAGTAAAGTTTTCATCATTCTTTGGTCACAAAAAATTTTGCCAAATTACTGTTGCTACACACGGTAGCACTTGAACGTGCACAACTTTTTTTGAAGATTGTCATGAAAAGTTCACACATAATTAATTCATCTTTTATAATTCAAATGGAAACAATTTGGATTCATAGTGGTTTGTAGCATACAGTTCAAAGATTCACTCAAAAAAGTTGTAGGATCTAATGAAAGACGATAACAACGCTCGCTATTTAGAATTCTTTATTTTCTTTCATGTGTTGTGAAAATTAAAATGAAGAAACAATTGCAACATAAAAATTAATCAAGTGAAACATTTTCTCTCTAAGACTGAATTTATTTTTTTATTTCAATATTATGAATAAAAGGGTAATACAATATAGAATCATTTTTTTCAGTCAAACTTTTTACCCTTGTTTTTCCTGATGGCTGCTATGATAAATTCGATCGATGCAGCAGTTCCTTGGTATATTGGATCCGAAAAGTCTCACAGAGCTAATAGATTAGGAGGAAGCAAAAAAAAATAGGAAGAGGAGGAAACAGACGATACTGAGTAGGAGAACCTTCACTATCGATAATGGGTTACGTGTTAAATGTACTGATTGTTCAATATACTTTGTAAAATAGTTAACCTAATATCAATGTCTATTTTATATTTATTTATTCCTATTTCCACTCAATATAACTCTAGATGGAAACAAAATTAGAAATAGATGCGTAGGTAAATATTATAATAATTGAAATTCTTTTTTTGCAAGAAATATGAATACAGTTCACGTATTGGCTAAAAGGAAGCCATTCTGCTTCCTTATAGTATAAAGTCGAATGAGTTGGAAAAGAAAAAGTGTCCAATATAGTGATCAATAGTCAAAACATCAATCGAAAAAACATTAACACATTCAAAGTTTCCATCTTCCTATAATTTATTTCCTACGTTCAGAAATGTTCCACTCGCAAAAGCATTCATAGTGCTGAAAGGCATCATATTATTATGTGACATTTTCAAGTTTCTTGAAGTAAAAGATGAATAAATGTATAACAATGAAATGATAATGAAAAATGAAAATTGCATATTTTTGAAAAAAATTATATTTCCATCAATAATATTAATAATATTATAGGTGGAAAAATGAGCAGCTACTTTCATTTTGAGGCGGAACAAAACTTTCAAAATTTTGGTAAATATATTCACAATTTTTAGGGAAGTGAGTGTCTTAATGATACATCGGCTTTTGGAGGTCGTATGCAGGTAAGAACTCACTACAAATTTAGTGAGAGGGCTGAACATTCGTACATGAATAAGGTCGATGTTAGGTAAGTGCCGTTTGGTAGTTTTATCTAATCGCCGCCATTTTTGCGTAAAGGTTTCTTGCTTTTTCATGGATTTTGAGCTTCTACATATTGAGTTAGTTGTTTGAAATTTGGTAGGTATGAGAATTATTTTGATATTGTGGTACGACATTGATATGTATATCTGTACACTCAATGCACTTCGCTGCGACTATTCTCCGTTGGAATCACATCTCGACCTGCTTCGCACTCAATAGGCGATGCACGTCGCAAAAGGGTTAACCAGCTTGATTTTTAATTTAATTATCACTGCGCGATTATTTTCTCTTTAGGGAATAATACGACCTTAGTGACGTTTCTTAAAAATTTCGTAATCTGATTTTGTAGTCTAATTGTTAATTTCATCTCATTTGATTTGAGGTTGAATATTTTTATGAATAGTTTCAGTACATTTGAATCCTATATGTAAACTTTTGCTTCTATAATCCTCGATTTATATATATATATATATATATATATATATATATATATATATATATATATATATATATATATATATATATATATATATATATATATATATATATATATATATATATGTATATATATATATATATATATATATATATATTCAATAGAACAACTTTGTATAAAGATAGATATTTTTAACACAAAAAAAATTTATAATATATTATAACACATAGTGTATATATAAAATATATATTTATATATATATATATATATATATATATTTATATATATATATATATATATATATATATATATATATATATACTATGTGGTTTAATTGTTTATGAATTATTTTTTTGTGTTAAAGATATCAATCTTCATTTGAAGTTGGTCTATTGGAAATAGGAGTGGTTAGCTGGGTTGATGATATTGGAGAAGTTGAGTTGTATGAGTTTGAAATTTTTGGATTTATGTTGCTCATCAGTGGAAATAAATTTGTGTTCCTAATAGTTAAAATTTTCAGAATATAAAGCATTTCTTAAGTTCGATAGCATTTTC
>JARQZK010002891.1:402500-442500 GCA_030704885.1 Cynegetis impunctata
ATTAAATATAAAACTATAACTCCCTGTATTAGACTGAAATTATAACGGTATTCAATTTCCTTTCCAACAATATGGTATGTTTCTGAAATTGAATTGACAGGATTATGTACTTTATCTCAGAAAACGGCCACACGTGACATCACGGAAGAATGAAAGGGTCCTTATAGTATATCCATTGTGTGTGGCACTGATCTCGAGATATCTACTAATCTTTCTTGAATAGTGAGTAGGAGCGCGATTTTGTTGTTGGATTAGATTTGATTTCGAAGTGTGTTATTATTTTATGTTCATTACAGGGGCGTTGCTACTGCCGTATCAGCCGTATCAATGATACGGGGACCCCGGTCTACAGGGGCCCCTAACGTGCCTACAGAGTTTTCACTTCAAAAATGAGAAAAGTCAAAAAAAAAAGCGTGCTCCTAAAAGTTTGCAACATCGTACATCGGTTATTGCGGTCATTCTCTCAAACGGGGGAATCTCGCATTAACCGATATACAATGACAAACCACGGAGAGCAATTATATTCACGCGTTTTATTTCATCCCGGTTCAAACGTTATTATTATTACATTGTAATACAATACAATCTTGTTCTTCTGATTATTTGTTGGTTACTTAGTTTGATTTGTGAAAAAATGAGTGAAAAGAAAAGAGATTATCCTAGTGGAGCTATGAAAAGAAAATGTAAACGGAAAAAGGAGGAGGTTATGAAAAAAATGCCCAAAATTTCTTCATTTTTTCAGCAATCAGCTTCTGTAAGTGATATAGATTGCAATGGTAAGTACTACTTATTTATCTACCACTAGCGAAGGGTGCATTTAGTTTTTTGACACAAGACATCTCAGTTAATCTTTATGAACAATTATTTGCTCTGAAAACATGCTCAAAATCTGAAATTCAAAAAATTAATTCCATTGAGGAACTCATGGAATTATTGCTGATAAAATTCAATAACCTTGCATCCAGTTTCCCAGAGGTAATAACAGCATGCTTCCTATTCTTGATCTTACCAGTTACAACCCCAACAGCTGAAAGAAGTTTTCCGAAATTGAAACTGATAAAAAATTACCTTAGGACTTCGATAGGACAGGAACGGCTATCAGACTTATCACTATTATCTATAGAGGCAAAAATGTTAGAAAAACTGAAATCGTCTTCAGTTATAGATGATTTAATAAATCAATTTGCCGAAAAAAGAGCAAGAAAAGTGAATATTTGATTTGAATTGTTTCCTAGCTCAATTTCTAGAAGGAATTGATAACTTATGATCAATAAACATTTATTTTAATTTAACGTAAGCATTTTTGGTTTTTTTTTGTGAGAAATCCTCAATTTGGGCCCCCGCAACTAATTTTGATACCGGGCCCCACCAAGGCACGCTACGCCACTGGTTCATTATTATATATATATATATATATATATATATATATATATATATATATATATATATATATATATATATTGTTTGTTGTTGTTTGTTTAACATGGCAGATCAACACTTTGAGCATTTTGGTCTCCTCAACCACAGCCTTCCATCTCGTTCTATTTCATGCTACTTGTTCCCAGTTCTCTATATCCTTCATCTTTCAATCTCTCTCTCTATATTGTTCTTTCATCTTTGTCGTGGTCATCCTGGGGGTCTTCTTGTGCTTAGCATGCCTCTCTAAACGGTACCGATATCTCTGTTCTCCGCTCTTATTATGTGCCCTGCCCATGCCAGCCTCCTAGCCCTCATTGTGCTTGTAATCCAGGGTTATCTCCCTCATATCGCCTCGTGTGCGTTTTCTTCAGTGATTTTTTATTGTGTTTTGTATGGGTCCACAGATTTTTTTTTAAACCATATTTTCAAAGGACAGCTGCCTCTCTTGCTCTCTTAGAGCCCACGTTTCGCATCCATACAACACTACCGGGACTATTATTGTGTTGTATATTTTGAGCTTTAATTTCCTTGGTGAGTAACGGGGTCGTAGTAAACTCTTGAGAGCTACTAGAACTTCATTTCATCTATGAATCCTGCGCTATATTTCCCTTTCAGTATCTTTTTCCCCTTTCATCTATTGGCTTATACAGTCTTTTAAGAAATTCCTTTGTGCCGCTCATAACGCCTAAATCATCCGCGTATGCTAATGCCTTAAACTTCTTTCCTACTTCCACTCCTTCAACAACCTCGTCAAGCCCTCTAATTACATATTCCAAAGCCACATTAAACTGTAGTGGTGTGAGAGCGTCGCCCTGTGTGAGCCCACTTTGTATTGCGAAAGGATCTGACGCTGATCCTTCTGCTCTTACTCATGCTTTAGATTCTAGAATGCACATTTTCGTCAGGTTGATCGGTTTGTTAGGGAAGCCGAAATTTTTCATAATGGACCATAGGCTATTGCCTGATGAATACTGTCATACGCTTGTTCATAGTCCACCAATAGTGCATACGTCGCTTGAGCGTTTTCCCACTGTTTTTCGAAGATTTGTCTTATGTTGAATATTTGATCTGTTGTCCCTCTCACTTTTCGAAAGCCACACTGATACTCCCCAATACACCTTTCTGCGAACGGGGTGAGTCTATTTAATAGGATGTTGACTAGTACCTTGTATGTGACAGGTATGAGTGATATGCCCCTGTAATTCTGGCATACCTTTTTCGGACCTTTCTCATGAATTCCGGTATTTCCCCAATATATATATATATATATATATATATATATATATATATATATATATATATAGTATATATATATATATATATATATATATATATATATATATATATATATATATATATATATATATATATATATATATATATATATATATATATATATATATATAAACATATTGAATATGAATATTTCTTTATATGGTACAGATAATAATACGTAAATAAATTCACTTGAGAAATGTATGATTAATCAAATAACCCCTCCAACAGAGCTGATTTTAATGAGACTAGACGATATTGAATTAGAATTCATCCGATCTTGGAAAACAGACACTAAACCGACCAAAAAAGGGACATTACTGATCAGATCGTTGAAGAGTGGAACAACTGTCTAGTGTTTGTATCGTGTATCGATGTCGTAATTTCTAATATTCTCCCTTGAAGGATGAATGAGAATTCCATGTAGGAGAGTCTCATAAAACTTTGCTCCGTTGGAGAGTTGATTCTATCTGATTGAACATCAATTTTCGGAATAAATTATATATATATATATATATATATATATATATATATATATATATATATATATATATATATATATATATATATATATATATATATATATATTTATATGTTTCAAAAAAATTTTCAATGATTATTTAATATTTCTTCAGAAAATCCGACTTTTTGAAAGCTTTTGAAAGGGCAATATAACTAAGAAAATTATTAACTGAAATTTCGAGAAACAGATAAATATGTTTCATTTGACTTTTCAATATAAGATAGTAAGAGAAACCAAATAATGAAAATATATCAGCAATGTGAATCCTAAAACACACAAGCAGGAGACTTTACCTCGTTATCTTCACTTCGCTACATATAAATACAGTTACAATAATTACCTCGTTATCTTCACTTCGCTTCATATAAATATAGTCACAATATACCTATGTTTATTTTCAGTGAGTCAATATTCAGTTAATCATGTGCATTTAATTCAATCTGAGTATTAGAATTATTTTTATCATTAATTTAATAAAAGTATATTTTTACAACTCTAAAAATAACATGAAAACTTTCTTTGATTTTTTGAAATTCAATAATTTGAAATAATGATATTCGTAAATTGAAATAAATTTTCTTATAAACCCAGAAACAGAATGAATGATGACATTCAGTGTTCACTCATAATAATACTTCTTAACGAGAACAAAGCAATACCCTTGATAGCCAGAACCGTTCATCATCAACTGAAATAACACTTAATTACTGGAACTCATGTGCTTATACCTAATGATTTTACAAAATTACTGATAAATAATATGAGTTTAATATTCATCGAAACTGAGTATATTTTCTACTGATGAATAAAGCCCAATAAACTGTTCATTAATGGGTTTTTTTTTTGATGATAATTTTTCCAAATAAATATTAAGTGAACATATATCAGTTTTCTGAAATATCGTATACATAATGATATAAATATATATATATATATATATATATATATATATATATATATATATATATATATATATATATATATATATATATATATATATATATAATAAATATATATATATATATATATATATATATATATATATATATATATATATATATATATATATATAAATATATATATATATATATATATATATATATATATATATATATATATATATATATATATATATATAATTAAGTGAACTGGGACATTTATTTGAAACTAATCAAACAAACCTCCTAGCGGAGCTGGTTATAAGAGTTCACGAAGCATCGAAATATCCACATCTACCCTAGACGGTAATTGTTAGAAATGTTAATTTGTTTATCACAATCGATGGAAATTGATAGACATTAACATTTCTAACAAGATGGTAAAAAAGCAATAAAGTAAAACATATTCTCTCTGAGACTGAACTTATTCTTTTCTTATTAATTCTTAATTTCTTATATAAGTGGAAATACAATATAGAATAATTTTTTTCAGTCAAACTCTTTATAAGTGTTGTCGAGCACTGGTGTTGTTCTGAAAATGTGAAGACTATGACCTTACCTGGCTACGTCCAAGCTGACTACTACTGCCGACCTGATAGAGAGCATGGAGGTTCGCTGATCTACGTTAGAGCTGGCTTGCAGGTGAAAAGTCTGAATGTTTCTCGGTTTTCGGAAGAATTAGAATGTGAAATTTGTGGAACTATAGTGATCGCTGATAACGTCCGAGTGGCCATATTAATTGTATATAGACCTTGTTCTGGTAGTGTTGAAAATTTTCTCGAAAGACTATCACTAGCTTTGAATCATTGTTAAGGCTCAGCTGATATGATCTTTGTTTGTGGTGACTTAAACATTGATTTCCTCAAAGTCAAGTGTAAAAATCGTAGTAAAAATTTTAGATTTACTGGAATGCTTTAATCTCAGGGTATCATCAGATGAACCTTCTAGGGTGTTTTCGGGTGTCACAGGTCATACTTCTATTTCAAAATTAGATTATATTCTAACTAATGCGGAATTGAGTGATTGCAATGTTGAGGTATGTGAGGCCCATATTAGTGATCATCGAATTATTTCCCTTGTGATGCCTATAACTATCAATTGCGATGATAATACTCACTATGTACCTAGGATGGTTAGAAATTTAAGTCAGCATAACCTTGATAATTTTGTTCATTCAGTCTTGCAGTGTGATTTTGGTAATATTTGCAAGTCCCAACATGTAGATGAATGTTTTGAAATATTCTTCGGTATTATTAGAAACACTTTTGAAGATTGTTGTCCACTCATAAGGTGCACTGGTCGGGTCCAGAATGATAAAAGGTGGATATCTTCTGACATTATTACTGCTAAACGTGATCTGAATGATCTTCATTGGTTGCTTAAGAGTTTCAATAGTGAATCTACTTATGATCTATATAAGAAAGCCAAATCATCTTATCGTTCCCTTATTAGGAGTACAAAATTTAAATTCAATAAACAACTAATTGAAATATCAGAAAATAAAACTAGAACTGTCTGGGATATGGTGAATACTATGACTGGTAGGAAAACGAAGGATCATAAGTCTATCTCGCTATCTGTTGATGGCGTTTCATATGTGATCCCAAAATAGTGGCGGAAATCTTTGTAGATTATTTCACAACAATCGCGGAGACTTCGCTCAACAGTTATTTCAAGGATTCATTGAGCCACTCCTGTACCACTTCATCTTTTCTGAATAAAAATTTTTTCTTTTATCCAGTTCATGAACAGGAGGTGATCGATGTTGTCAAATTATTGAAGAAAAAAAAAGGTTCTGGACTCGATTTCGTTTCCTCCTCAAGAAGGCCTGCATTGTTCCGATTTTCAAAAAAGATGATATGGCTGATGTTTCGAACTACAGACCTATTGCTATCCTGAGTACATTCTCAAAAGTATTCGAGAAGATAATATATAGCAGAATGATGAAATATCTTGACAAGTTTCAGATTCTTGATAGTGCTCAGCACGGCTTTAGATCCGGTCGCTCAACTCAGACTGGAGCGTTGAATTTTGTTGAATTCGTCTATGAGCACCTGGATCGTGGCGCACATATTGCTGCTTCGTTTTTTGATTTATCACGGACATTTGATAGTCTGTCGCATCAATTCATTTTATACAAGCTTTATAACTTGGGATTCAGGGGTATCTTTTACGAGTGGATTCGGAGTTATCTCTAAAATAGAGTCGCATCCGTTCGAGTTGATGATCGTTGTTCAGGTGAGCGAAACTTGAAATTAGGAGTGCCTCAGGGCTCTGTCCTTGGACCACTATTGTTCCTCCTATTTATAAATGACCTCCCACCAAACTTGAGGAAAATTTTCATCAAATTACTCAACTCCAATAAGACACTACACCGGACTATCAGGATAATACTGTTCGCTGATGATTCCTCTATAGCGGTTTCAGGTGTGACGTTAGATGAATTATGATCTCTATGTGAGCTCATTATGCAGAGTTTCATCGAGTGGTGTCACAATAATAGAATTAAGATGAATGTCAATAAAACGGAATGCATTCGTTTTAGTGTATCTGGCTCTGGGAGTGAAACATTTATTGTTCAGCATTTGGATACGGTTATCTCATCTAATGACCATGTTAAGTTTCTGGGTATACACATTGATAGATGTCTGAAATGGCATTCGCATATTGATGCCCTATGTAAAAAACTCAACAGCTCCTATTACGCGTTAAGTAGAGTCAAATGTTCTCTTCCGCTAAATTCTCTTATTAACGTCTACTATTCTTTGGTATATTGTCACCTATCTTACAATGTTTTGCTATGGGGTAATTCTGCAGAGGTTAATAGAGTATTCGTCATCCAAAAACGAATAATTCGTTTAATGTTCGATTGCCATCCACGGTCCACTTGCAGACCCCATTTCATAGACAATAGTTTTCTCACTTTGGCCGCTTTATTTATATTTAAATGTCTAATATATGTGAAAGAAAATGAGGATGGTATTGTAAAAATTTCTAGTTTTCATTCACATGATACCAGAAATAAGAATGAATTGTATTTTCCCATTCATAAAACTACTAAGTTTGAAATGTCTCCACTTTATCAGAGTATTAAGATCTTTAATCATCTACCACGATGTATTCAAAATCTTCAGAAAAACAAATTCAAGAAGACTGTCAAAAACCTTTTATTAGAGGAATGTTTCTATAATATAAAAGATTAATACAGCTATAATTTCAGTGAATATATTTTTGAATGATGTTATCTTTGTGTGTATATCTTTATAACTTGTTCTGCACATGTAATAATATGTCTTACAGGATCAATAAACCATTATTATTATTATTATTACCCATGTTGTTTCTGATGGCTGCTGTGATAAATTCGATCTATGCAGGAGGCTTCCAGCAGCATAGTGTTTCTCGGCCCTTTATACCTTACGGACCTGCACGTAAAATAATATAGGAATAGGAGGGAACAGACGATACTGAGTAAGTGTATCTTCACTATCGATAAAGTGTAAAATGTACTGATTAAAACAGTTAACCTCATATCCATGATTATTTTATAATGTTTAATTCCTATGGCCACTCAATACAACTCTAGATGAAAACAAAATTAGATATAGATGCGCAGGAAACCTTATAATAATCGAAATTCATTTCTTGAAAGATATATAAATATAGTTCACGTGTTGGATAAAAGGAAGCAGAATGAGTATTATGAAGTCAAATAAGTTGGAAAAGCTTCCATAGTGCTGAAAGGCATCATATTTTTATGTGACATTTTCAAGTTTCGTCAAGTAATAGTTGAATAAATATATAACAATGAAATAAAAATTACAAACGAATATTTCATATTTTTAAACTATATGATATTTGCATCAATAATATTATCAATCTTATAAGTAAAAAAATGAGGTGATATTTTCATTTTGAGGCGAAACAAAACTATCAAAATTTTGGTAATATATTCACAATTATTAAGGAAGTGACTGGCTAAGGATTTTGAAGGACGTATGTAGATAAGAACTCACAACAAATTGAGTGAGAGGATTGAACATTTGTACATGGATTAGGTTAATCGCCGCCATTTTCACGTAGAGGTTTCTTGCGTTTCTTTTCGTGGATTTTGAGCATCTACATATTGAGTCAGTTGGTTGAAATTTGGTAGGTACGTGGATTAATTTGATATTGAGGTACGATGTTGATATGTTTATCTATACACTCAATGCACTTCGCTACGACAATTCTCCGTTGGAATCACATTTCGACCTGCTTCGCACTCAGTAGGCGATGCACGTCGCGGTAGGGCTAACCAGCATGATTTTTTTCATTTAATTATCACTGCGCGTATCTTCTCTCTCCAGGGAATAATACGACTGAAGTGACGGAGTTTTGCTGATCAGACGTTTTTTAAAAATTTCGTAATCTGATTTTGTAGTCCATTTGTTAATTTAATCTTATTTGATCTAAAGTTTTGAATATTTCCATGAATAGTTTCAGTACATTTGAATGTGATATGTAAACTTTTGCTTCTATATTCCTTGATTTGTATATATATATATATATATATATATATATATATATATATATATATATATATATATAGATATTAGGCAATTTTAAGGTCATAAACCCGCATACGGAAGCAGCTGTTTACACGTGTTTCGGACCTTTTGGTCCTCATCAGAACAGCGTAGCCAAGTTATGGTTGGACAAACTTGGAGATGGAGAAACTAAACAATCGAAATCCTTCATTGTAAAAGATCATTGCACATTTGCAGCTAACAGCTTGAACACTCCTGTTTGGGAGCAAGATCTTCACATAAGCCACGGAGGCAATTTATGTCTTCTACCGGACCTCGGACCAAGTGAATCTTAAGATACAATAAGGCTTAAGCGGGGAATAATCAAGATATTAGGCAATTTCAAGGTCATAAACCCGCATACGGAAGCAGCTGTTTACACGTGTTTCGGACTTTTTGTTCCTCATCAGAACAGCGTAGCCAAGTTATGATTAGACAAACTTGGAGATGGAGAAACTAAACAATCGAAATCCTTCATTGTAAAAGATCATTGCACATTTGCAGCTAACAGCTTGAACACTCCTGTTTGGGAGCAAGATCTTCACATAAGCCACGGAGGCAATTTATGTCTTCTACCGGACCTCAGACCAAGTGAATCTTAAGATACAATAAGGCTTAAACGGGGAATAATCAAGATATTAGGCAATTTTAAGGTCATAAACCCGCATACGGAAGCAGCTGTTTACACGTGTTTCGGACTTTTTGGTCCTCATCAGAACAGCGTAGCCAAATTATGGTTGGACAAACTTGGAGATGGAGAAACTAAACAATCGAAATCCTTCATTGTAAAAGATCATTGCACATTTGCAGCTAACAGCTTGAACACTCCTGTTTGGGAGCAAGATCTTCACATAAGCCACGGAGGCAATTTATGTCTTCTACCGGACCTCGGACCAAGTGAATCTTAAGATACAATAAGGCTTAAGCGGGGAATAATCAAGATATTAGGCAATTTTAAGGTCATAAACCCGCATACGGAAGCAGCTGTTTACACGTGTTTCGGACTTTTTGTTCCTCATCAGAACAGCGTAGCCAAGTTATGGCTTAAGCCTTATTGTATCTTAAGATTCACTTGGTCCGAGGTCCGGTAGAAGACATAAATTGCCTCCGTGGCTTATGTGAAGATCTTGCTCCCAAACAGGAGTGTTCAAGCTGTTAGCTTCAAATGTGCAATGATCTTTTACAATGAAGGATTTCGATTGTTTAGTTTCTCCATCTCCAAGTTTGTCCAACCATAATTTGGCTACGCTGTTCTGATGAGGACCAAAAAGTCCAAAACACGTGTAAACAGCTGCTTCCGTATGCGGGTTTATGACCTTAAAATTGCCTAATATCTTGATAATTCCCCGTTTAAGCCTTATTGTATCTATATATATATATATATATATATATATATATATATATATATATATATATATATATATATATATATATATATATATATATATATAATATATATATGTTGTTGCTGTTTCATGTCCAGGTTTTTCATCGCATGCTTGGCTACGCCGTTTCTGATGAGGACCAATGAGTCCGAAACACGTGTCAACGGCTGCTTCGACATATGCGGGCTAGACCGATAATTTTGCTTTTGTTTTATATACTATTTCCCCGCGATAAATCTCCTCTTTGTAGTTTATTTCCACGGTCCAGGATCTCGCGGATGGCATTAATCGCCTCCGTGGTCAGAGTTTGACCAAATCTCCCAAACCGGAGAGTTCGAACAATGTACCACAAATGTGTGATTGTCTTCCGAAGCAAGGGATTCTGCTTGTTGTTGCTGTTTCATGTCCAGGTATTTCATCGCATGCTTGGCTACGCCGTTCTGATGAGGACCAATGAGTCCGAAACACGTGTCAACGGCTGCTTCGACATATGCTGGCTAGACCGATAATTTTGCTTTTGTTTTATATACTATTTCCCCGCGATAAATCTCCTCTTTGTAGTTTATTTCCACGGTCCAGGATCTCGCGGATGGCATTAATCGCCTCCGTGGTCAGAGTTTGACCAAATCTCCCAAACCGGAGAGTTCGAACAATGTACCACAAATGTGTGATTGTCTTCCGAAGCAAGGGATTCTGCTTGTTGTTGCTGTTTCATGTCCAGGTTTTTTCATCGCATGCTTGGCTACGCCGTTCTGATGAGGACCAAATGAGTCCGAAACACGTGTCAACGGCTGCGTTCGACATATGCGGGCTAGACCGATAATTTTGCTTTTGTTTATATATATATATATTATATATATATATATATATATATATATATATATATATATATATATATATATATATGTATATATATATATATATAAAAATATATATATATATATATATATATATATATATATATATATATATACCGTAGAACTGGGCTAAATTGGAAAAACGGGGATATTTTGGAATTCATAACCTTTAACTTCATCTGGCAATCCTGTTTAGGTACAACACAATTCCGCGTAAATTACACTGTAATAGTATAGTACATAACCTTACTTATTCAGACTTTAGATGATTTCAGTATTCGTAAGCGTGGTAATGGTCTGTTAGACATTGAAAGTGAGGCTGAAAATCAACCAATATTTGAGCCTGTCAAACTTTCAGTGCTAGTGCGTCGTGGGTGAGAGTTATAGCAGTTAAGTTTTATATAAAAAATGGTGTTTATGTTAGTATCATTGTGCAAAAAAGTTATAAACATTATGCTACCCCAAAATTTTCTATATAGTCTAAAAGCCCACGACACTAAACCTAGTTCGATAAGACTACCAGATGATATATTTATAATTAGTCACGTCATTAATAGGAGAACACGAAATGGCGATGCTGCAATGCAAAAAACCTGGCTACGTCATAAAAAAATTTTTTTTTTCAAAAAATCAGGTTTCTAGTACGATAAGACTCCCAATTTTTATTTGTTCCTCGAAATAGGAGAGTGATAGAACTATACGATAATGCAGTGCTGCAAGCCCCCCTGATTGGCCTAGTCAGTGGCAGCAGCATGATATACGACGCCTCGTATCTAGGTATCTAGTATGATCGATCTCCTCAAAAAACCCAAGCTCATCCGAAAGGTCATCAATTTCTGTGTAAGAAACACCACTGCTGCATTTTCCAAACAGTGGAGAAAGTGGTTGCTGCAGCCATTGAAGTCGCCCTCCGCGCGGCTGCATTCGGCGTTTCAATTTAGTTTTGTCAGCAAGCGACCGGTTCCTTCCGATTTTTACCGGTTGAATAGGCGTCCCACGTTCACATATGAATAATTTTACGTGTCGTTGATTGTTTAAACAAAATCGGCAAATTTTATGTGATTTTATTCGATTTTTCGGCCATTTTCATTTGTGTTGTATTCATAAAATAAATATATCGTTATAATAATTATTCAATAGAATCTTAACATTAAGTAATTTATTATTAAGTAATTTCTGCAAAAAGTAATGTGAATCCAATTAGTTGAATTGTATTTATAAATTTGTATTATATAAATAATAAACATTTTTTTGATAGAGAGAGAGAGAGATATTTATTCCACAAAATCACAATATACAGAACAAAGCATATAGAAATTCAATAAAATACACAGTGACTTTAGTCTAAGCGTTGGAAATAACAAACAAAAAATAGAAAAAAAAAAAGCTTTAGTTAAAATTCGTCAGAAAGAATTCTGAGATATCATAAAAAACATACTGGTATAGAGGTTGTTTAATTTTTCTTTTAAATTTTTTGTTTGTTAGATTTTTCAAATCCGAAGGTAAATGGTTATATACTTTAATACCTGAATATAAAGGGCCATTTCGAGTGCGACCATATTTATAGTTTGGAGGTATTATGTCTTGTTTTCGCGTGGGATATTTATGTCTGTCATTTGGGGTAGGAAGTTCATTTTGATGTTTGTGAATTAATAAAGAAATTTTGTAAACATAAGTATTTGTCATGGTCATTATTCCATTTTCTTTAAAAAATGGTCTACAAGAAGTTCTAGATTTTAAGTTGAAAAGTGCTCTAATTGCTCTCTTTTGAGCCATGAATACGGAGCCTGCAGATACCGCACCAACCAACCAAATATTTCTAACGGCGTTATATTTTCCTTCCAGTGACTATATGGCATATAAATATGACACAGCGCCACCAGTCGGAAACAAATGAACCACATCTTACAGATAGAAGAAAACACTTCGGCAACGAGAACTCGTACGTCCTGACACCCGAAATAAGGGCGAAACAACTGTCTATCATTTCCATTGATTGTGATAAACAACATAATGTTTCTAAAATACACCATCCAAGGTATATGGAGGCATTTCGATGTTTCGTGAACTCGTATAACCAGCTCCGCTAGGAGGTTTGTTTCATTAGTTTCAAACAAATGTCCTAGTTCACTTCATTTTATTGCCACGAACGTGTATCGATAACACGAAGAATTCTGTTTTCTATATATATATATATATATATATATATATATATATATATATGAACATGTATATTTATATCCTTCTTGGCATGCTTGAAATCGGGTTTCTTATTACGTCTTAACCAATTTGATTCCCTATTTACGAAATCCTCAATGAGAGTTCATTTAGATCTCCAGGTGGGTGCTATAGAGATCTAAGCTGTCAACCTATGTGGTTCCATGTGTGTTCTATGGGGTTTTGTTCAGGGGTCATTGGTGACGAACGCCCACCCATAATTACAACTAAGTCAGTACGAGCATCCATACTGATTCCATCCCACACCATATGAGATCCACCTCCATAGCTAACAGTTTCGACAATATCACATTGAGCGTATTGCGGTACATCACTGAAGAGGTAAAACCTGGATTCGTCTGTAAACAAAGCATTGTTTCATTAACGTTCAATTTTTGATTCTCTTGAAGTCGTTGGCTTGGGTGGGCTACTGTTAGTGAGGGATCAGTTGCAGTTCTACGTTAAGTAATATTGTTTTCAGCCAATCTTCGCCTCACGGTATCTTTAGTAATTCTTAAATGATATCGTCAAACAAAACCATCCTGATTAAATGTTGTCACCCTTTGTGGCCAATTTTTTTTTCGTTTCTTCCTGTTAAAGGTGCCGCACCAGTGCTCTGGATATCGTTGATTATTACACGCCACATCGTAAGGCCTCCTGAACTTGTGATAACCCTACTTCCACGAATGCTAAGACAGCAGCACATTATTTTATGGTGAGATTTCTCTACAAACGTACGTTTTGAGTCGTTTTCAATAATAATTTTATACATGTATATCTCTCGGATGGCTCAAAATAAATAGACCATTAAAAAACAAATAACTCAGAAGACATGAGAATATAACACTGTATACATTTTTCTGCCTGAGCTACCCGATATTGTTGGCAGATGGATTTAAACTTTGACGAAGAGAACTATTTAAACACCCTGTACAAAAAATTTTTTTTTTTTTTTTCGATCATCTTATAACTACCGAATATTTTCAAGAAATGGAGCATTTGGTAGAAAAATTCATTCAAATTGGATCACCAGCTGAGAAAATATGGGGTGCTTCTCCAGATTATAGATTGTAAGATATCTTGTGAAACGTTGCTTTTCGTATATATATATATATATATATATATATATATATATATATATATATATATATATATATATATATATATATATATATATATCTAGCAGCAACAGAAGAGACTTAATGAAATTAATCGTTCAAGTATGGAAATTCTTACGGTAGTACTAAACACTGATAGAAACAGCACTAAATATTGAGAATCAAATGCTCTTAACAAATAGGGGATAGAGTTTGAAAATCGACTTTATCAATTTCTTATCGTTACGTCACGACATTTGTGACTTTTTCGAAGGTTTTGAAAGATTGATATTTAATATTAATTTAGCATTTATAAATCAAAAGTCAAAATGCGAAAAACATATTTCATTGAATACGTTGCAGCTGTGGCCACCTTCAGTTACTAATTACGTGCTATTCAGTCTGATATCACCTTTCAGGTATTGTTTTTGATTATGTTAAAACCTCGAATCAAATAAAATCAATTTGTACATTATGTGGATAAGAGTTTCTTTCTGTTCATTCCCTTACCATCTGATATTAGAAGACCTGACTGCTGCTATTGAACTCAAAATCTCGTAATTAGCAAAAGCAGACGGCCAAAGCTGCAAATGTTGAATGAAAAGTAGATATCTGTTTTTTTTTTGAATTCATAATGTTTAGAGAAAGTCACTTATTTCGTGGCGAAACATCAACTGTATAATGAAGTTTGTTTTCAAACAAAAATGGCATGTGACTGCTACAGAAGACAAATCAATAACAATATAACACTGGCAAGAATAATTCAAGTATACGTATATAAATTCTTTCTTCGACCAGTTGAGATATAGTGATTGCAATGTTGTTCAATGTTGGTCTTTCAGGTATTCACGTTTTTAGCCGTTCTTCTTGGAACAGCTTCCTCTCAGCCAGAAGGCTTGGGTGGTGGTGTAGGAGGAGTACAAGGAATCGGTGGCACTGAAGGTAAACAAGGTATTTCACTAACAGGACCAATAACTAATTTTCCAGGAGTATAACAAGGCGTCAGACACCTCAAGGTGGACAAAGACCTTTATGACTAGTATGACTGATAATGAATAATTGACTGTAATTAACTAGAAAAGTTCTCAATAATTTCAATATTCCAATGAATTCAGCATAACTTTATCTTTCGCCATTAGAGTTTCATTTCCACGTGCACCATAATAATTATAATTTGTCGAACGAATTTTTTTCAAGGTCGTTATCAACATTATCCTTGTTTAATAAATTTTCAACGTCTAGTAGAAATCGAAATTTGAAATTAAGGACATTTGGCGGCATCTTCTTACACGTATTGTTGTATCAATATCCCATTTTTCACAAAGAGACTTCGTTTTTTCTATTGCCTCTTCACAGAGCTTGTCTCGAATTTCGGCTAGTTCAGTCGCTAATGATTCAAGATCTTGGAAAGCTTCTCTAAAGTTTATTCTAGGATATTTCAATCTGAGATTTCATACGAAAAATTAACTAAAGTTATGAAACTAAAAGTAAGTATATTTTGCAACAGAATTGTAGCTTCACTTCTGGTGTCACTTGTAGTGGTAGTGTCCTCTGCTAATTTTTCTAATAGTTCTAATATATTCACTAACCCATCGACGATAACACTAACAGCTTATATTCTGGCGCTCCATCGTGTTTCAAATTCACGTTTGACAGTTTTTGTTAAAGCATTTTCTTAATAATTCCCATTGTTACGTTATATATATTTTTTTCGATATAACCAAATGATCATTCATTTACCCCAGTTATACTGCAAAAAAAGTTGTATTTTATGTCTTTGAAATAATATCTAGCATCTCTCTTGGCGAAGATGGTGAAATTTAATTTCTCTGAAATTTTTATTTCTTGCTTGTTATAATTGCCTTCGATATTCCAAATTCAGATTAGTTCTCATAATACCTTATGAAGGGTTCTTGTGGTCCATCGTCTTAAATTTTGAAAATGCAACAAAATATAAGAAGTAGCAATTACTCATGAGCAGAAAGATCATTTCTTCAGTCCAGAATCTGAGGGTTACATTTTTTTTAAAAAGCCTGATATTGACTAAATAAACAATCAGATCTTGATAACTGACTATTATTCGCTATACGATCAAGAAGAATAATTGAGATATAAGTATTAGGTAGTTGATGCTTATAGTTCCTGCATCAACATCAACATTCTTATTTTTAAATTCTTCCTGTTTAGCAGACTTCTCAATACAAAATTCAGTTGCTAGAACAACATAGCATGTCCACTCATCCTTCAAGGGAGGGTATTGGAAACCATGAGAATTATACCACTATGTAACTTCAGTACAAGCCCAAATGCAGATATGTTGTTATGGCGGATATCTACGGTTATGTAGAGACATAAGTATTCCATATTTAGCGGTCCTAATTGAACCTTTTGGTTCCGACAACTGGTGGTCGTATGTCATAGGGACCAATACGGTCGATGAACGGGACATAACGAAAGAATGAAAGAGTCTGTATAGTGTTTTCATTCTGTGTGGCACTGATCTCGAGGTATCTAATAATCTTCCTTGAAGAAAAAATGGAAGCGCGATATTGTCGAATCTTCTTGAGATAGCTCCGCTTGGATTCCATTCAATTTCCAATTGTGTTATTATTTTTATTATCATAATCATATATATATATTTATATATATATATATATATATATATATATATATATATATATATATATATATATAATATACATTATATATATATATATATATATATATATATATATATATTTATATACATATATATATATATATATATATATATATATAATGTTTGGAAAAACATTTCAATGATTATTTAATGTTTCGTCAGAATATACGTGACTTTTTGAAATCTTGTGAAAGGGCAATATAACTAACAAAATTATCAACTGGAAATTCGAGAAACAAATGAATATGTTTCATTTGACTTTTCAATCTGAGATAGTGAGGGAAACCAAATAATAAAAATATATTCGATTAGCTCATATTCTACAATCAAATAATTAAATATAACATTATTCAAATGAATTCAAAGTAGACTAGACTAATCAAAATCAGATTAAACAAAATTCAAACCTCTAATCAGATTAAGATAACACTTGAGCTGCAGAGCTTTGTTACCAAGGACGTATTAATACATTTAAAAAAAACAAATAAAAAAGCTTCTTTTTATCATCAATCACATTCACGTACAAATTTTCGGTCTCTAAATATTTTAATAGTTTCGTTCGGCTTCAAAATGAATATTCTGTGAGTACAAGGAATCAGTGGATTTGGAGGCCAACAAGGTGTTCCACCAACAGGACCCTTTACTAATTTTCCAGGAGTACAACAGGGCGGTCAGTTACCTCAAGTTGGAAATAGACCCTTATGACCAGTATAACCAATAATATATGATTGACTGCAATTAACTTATGAAATTCTCAGTTTCAATATTCAAATAAATTCAGCATTATTCTATCTCTCCTTTAGAGTTTTATTTACATTTCCACGTACGCCATCTTTATTACAATATCTCTACATAAATCATGTTTATATTACGATTTGTAGCTATAATAAAGCAAAATCGGTAATCGGATGGCAGAGGTCCATATATTTGTATATTTTTTGGACAAAATTATTTCAGAAAGGACGAAATTATCACTATTTTTATGGCACAATTCTTCATTATAATCAAATCGTTATTGATTAACTTGAGTACTACTGCAAAAAAAAGTTGTATTTTTAATCTTTGGAACTATTTCCAGCGTATCTCTCTTGGCGAAAGTTGTGAAATTGAATTTCTTAATATTAAATTCAAATCGTGCTATATTTATGTTTGTATTTTACTTCTACTTTTTTCTACTTTTAGATATACACTTATATGTTTTTATGACGTTATGTGAATGTGTACAATTATTATTATATTATTATATTATTATATTATATTATTATTATATTATTATTATATTATTATTGTAACTAATTATAACTAAATCCATGTATGCCATACGCTAAATAAATAAATCTTAATATTTTCCACTCCTGCTCGTTAAAAGTCCTTTCGATATTTCAAATTTAGTTAAATTCACATGATACTTCATGAAAAATTTTTGTGCTTCCCCATTTTCTATTTCAAAAATGCAACAAAACATAAGTAGTGATAACTTCTCAGCAGGAAGATGAATTCTACAGTCCAGAACCTGAGTATTATATTTTTTAAAGAAAAGTAGATCTTGATAACTCACACTTGTTGAATTTATAAAATATTTTATGATCTGTTCAAATCTGTTATTTATTTATATTCCAATTATATACCAATTTATTACAGTGCTGTTACCTACTCCTTATTGAGAAGTCCGATGTAGTAGTTCAAAAAAGTTCGTTGATGAAGTCATAAAGTTTTTCTCTTATCTTTTGAAAAAAATGTTCTTTAATATTATTCGATTAAACAGACTTGTACATTTATTTAGGCTATGGTCAGTGTCTTACGTTTATGTAGTAAACAGAGCTGAGGAAATGATGTTGAAATTTATAACTTCACTTATCCGCTGTATAATCAAGAATAATACTAAAGACACATCAGGAAGTTGATGATGATGGTTCTGGCATCAACATCAACATTCATTATATTTCAATTCTTTTGATTCTCAGACTTCTCAATACGACATACAGGTGTACGAACAACATAGCATGTGATGTGGTCGTATGTCATATGTTATAGTACCTTCTATCGTCAACCACATTCACATAAAAATTCTTGGTCATTTCACAAAATTTTGAGTGACTGTGCAACTGTGAAACTCCTCAAACTCATTAGATATCCTCGGCAACAACTGGGACATCCATTAATAAGAAGAACATTTTCAGTTAATAACTTATATTTATCATAATATATAGATAACATCATAAATTCATAAATTGAAATTGTTATTTCTTTGAATTCTTTCAATAAATGAAAGATACGGAAAGCATTACTGAGGAGATTATTTTATTCCTAACATAATCTCTGTTTTGAGTTCTCAGAAAAATAAATCCTGAAATATACAAGCAGGGGACTTTACCTCGTTATCTTCACTCCGCTTCATATAAATATAGTAACAATATACCTGTGTTTATAATTTGCAGTGAGTGAATATTCAAGTAATCATGTGGATAAAATTCATTGTAAGTATTAGAACTATTTTTGTCATTAATTTGATTATATTATATTTTTATAACTCCAAAAATAACGTGAAAACTTGAAAAACTTTCATTGATTCTTTGAAATTCAATAATTTGAAATAATAATATTAATAAATTGAAACAAATTTTTTATAAACCCAGTTGCAGAAGGAAGTCTCTTATTCATTTTAAAAATTACACGATACAACAAGAACAAAGGAGTAGCCTTGATGGCAATAGTCATTCATCATAAACTGAAATAACACTTAATTATTCGAACTTATTTGCTTACACTTAGCGATCTTAAAAAATTGCTAATGAGTATTTTGAGTTAAATATTCAACAAAAACTGAATATATTTCCTACTGATCAATAAGAATCTATAAACTGTTCATTAATGGTTAAACTTTATTTTTTGATAATAATTTTTCCAAATGAATATTATATGATCACGGTGGATGGCACATTAGACGTTTCAGTGAACCATACGACGGATCACTTTGAAAATATACTGGAAGACATAGTCGGGCATTCTCTACCCGACTAAAATATTTTTGGTAATGCGGTGTTGCCACTTCTATTAGAAAGTAGTAGCAACTTTGATATTTCAAATAGAACACCCTGTATATAATATTATTTTTAGAATCTCCAACAATTTCCCAATAACTTTTCATGATATTTTTCTATACCTATCTGTTACCGTTTTCAAAATAAAAATTAATTTAATTTTTTTTTCTTCGAAAATCAAGACATATTAAAACGCTAATATCTTTGAGTTGAGAAATAATGTGATATCAAAATTTGGGTTGAAGTTTGGTGATACTTAGGGGCTTCCTACACTTTAGCCTAATCTGCGTTACTTCAATACCGGGTGGTAAAAAAATTCAGTTATTTTGTTTGCTTTGAAAAGTGACTGAAAGTTGATTATTTCAAATGGAATGCCCTGTATATTATTAAAAATTCGGAAAGCTGCTGGAATTTGCTTTTCATCTATGTATATTATATCTTTACCTGAGGAGTCAGGTTTCGGACTCATTAGCATTCATTTGTGAAAATGTTCCTTGTATATGGTGTCCCCATTCGGTATTTGGTAAGCATGCCATGATCACTGTTTGACAGTTACGTTGTGACAATCTACTAATAATATCGATATTTTTGACATCTCAGAACTTGCAGATACCTTCATAAACGATGGAACAAAACTATTCAAACGAAGTTCTTATGAATTTGTTTATTATTTTTGGCGTGCGTTCGAGAGACAATTACAAAGTATTACCCAAACATTTGAAGGTTTGGATCCGAATGAAATCAGATCTGCCTCGTCGAATTCAGTCTACGCCCGCATTTTGAAGTGCTTGAAAGTGAACGGCGATTCGAACATATTTTGAAACATTCCACATAATTGTTTTCCTTTTCTATAATTATTTATATCAATATTTCCACTATCAAGTCTCTTGGTGCTTTTTCAAAGTTCATCCATACGCATTGAAATTATTCTAAATTCGTATAAATTTCTTAAGGTTTATTGGCGGTAGATTCGGATACATTTTATTGAACTTTTACATGTTCTGCTGATAATTTTATCAAACTGTCCAAAAATAATAAACAAATCCATAGGAACTTCGTTTGAATAGATTTGTTCCATCGTTTTTGAAGGTATTTGAAGTTTCTGAAGTGTAGCGAAAATATCGATGCTATTAGTAGATTGTCACAACGTTACTGTCAAATAGTGATTAATGGCATGCTTACCAAATACCGAATGAGGACACCATTCACAAGGAACATTTTCACAAATACATGCTAATAAGTCCGAAACCTGACTATTCAGGTATAGATATAATATACATATATAAAAAGAAAACTCCAGCAGCTTTCCGAATTTTCAATAATATACAGGGCATTCCATTTGAAATAATCAACTTTCAGTCACTTTTTCAAGCAAACAAAATAACTGATTTTTTTTACCACCCTGTATTGAAGTGTAGGGAGCGCCCAAGTATCACCAAACTTCAACCCAAATTTCGATATCACATCATTTCTCAACTCAAAGATATCAGCGTTTTAATAGCGTCTTGATTTTCGAAGAAAAAAAATGAAAATAATTTTTATTTCGAAAACGGTAACAGATCGGTATAGGGAAATATCATGGAAAGTTATTGGAAAATTGTTGGAGATTCTGAAAATAATATTATATACAGGGTGTTCCATTTGAAAAATCAAAGTTGCTACTACTTTCTAATAGAAGTGGCAACACCGCATCACCAAAAATATTTCAGTCGGGTAGAGAATGTCCGACTATGTCTTCCAGTGAATTTTCAAAGTGATCCGTAGTATGGTTCACCAGAAACGACTAATGTGCCATCCACCGTGAATCACCCTGTATATATATATATATATATATATATATATATATATATATATATATATATATATATATATATATATATATATATATATATATATATATATATATATATATATATATATATATATATAAATATTTAAATTCAGCAAGGTTTTCATCGTTTGGTCATAAAAAAAACCGGAAATTTGGCCAAATTACTGATGCTACACACGGCAGCACTTGATCGTATATAACTTTTTTTTCAAGATTGCCATGAAAAGTTCTGCTGAAAACAATTAGTTTACTCATAATCACTCCTTTTTTTAATATTAAAATTGAAACAATTTGGATTCATAGAGGTTTGTAGCATATAGTTCAAAGTTACACTCAAAAAAGTTTAGGGGTCTAATAAAAGACAATAACAACGCTCACTTTTTAGAATTCTTGATCTGTGAGTTGTGAAAATTGAAATGAAGAAATAATAATTACAAAATGAAAATTGATTTATTGAAATATATTCTCTCTAAGACTGAATTTATTCTATTATCTTGATTTTATGAATAAAGGTGTAATACAATATGGAATAATTTTTTTTCAGTCAAACATTTTACCCTTGTTATTTCTGTTGGCTGCTATGATAAATTCGATCGATGCAGGAGGCTTCCAGCAGCATAGTGAAAAAGGTCCTTTTGGTGGTGGATCCAAACCATCTCACGGAGCTGGTAGATTGGGCGGAGGTAATAACAATTTAGGAAGAGGAGGGAATAGACGATACTGAGAGGAGGACCTTCACTATCGATAATGAGTTAAGGTGTAAAATTTACTGATTGTTCAATATTCTTATTAAAATAGTCCATGTTTATTTCATAATTATTCATTCCTATGGCCAATCAATACAACTCTGGATGAAAATAAAATTAGATATAGATATACCATATAATAATCGAAATTTTTTGAGATAAATATAAATATAGTTCACGTATTGGATAAAAGGAAGCAGAATGAGTATAAAGTCGAATAAGAAAAGAAACATTACAAAAACTATCCAATATAGTGACCAATATTCAAAACATTAATCGACAAAACATTACCACATTGAAATTTTTCATCTTCTTTTAATTTATTTGCTACGTTCAGACAGTTCCACTTACCAATTATTGTACAAAAGCTTTCATATTGCTTGAAGGCATCATAATATATGTGACATTTTCAAGTTTCTTCAAGCAAGAGTTGAATGAATATATAACAATGAAATGATAAAATTATGAATATTGCATATTTTTATAATAAATAGTATTTAATAATTGCATCAATAATATTATAAATATTGAAAGTAACAAAAATGAACTGATATATTCATTTTGGGGCGAAACGAAACTATTAAAATTTTGGTAAATATATTCACATTTTTATTATACATATTATTTTAGGAAAGTGCTGAGCGGCATGTTGAAGCTATCAAATCAAATGCAAGAGGCGTCTGAAAATGATCAGGTTAATACTGCCATATTGTATTGAGGTATTATTCATTTATTTATTAAATTGGGGTTATATTGCACCGCGACCTTAAGGTCAATTGTACCCCCAATCAGAGTTGTTTTCTGTACTACGCCATCTACCTACAGCTCGCCTTCTAGTTCCAGAGTATTAATAATCTCCAATATCTGGAAAGGCTGCAAGGAGTTCAAGTCCTTACTCCTTCAAGTTTCTTGACCGAATTATTCCTTTCGTTAGCTTGCAATGGCGAGACATTCTGTAGCCAGGTGAACCGGAGTTTCCTCCTCCTCCCACAGAATCTCAACTCGTCAGTTTCTGGTAAATCTATTCTTATCAGATGCTACCTGTAAGAAAGTCAGTGAGGAGGAGTGATTTATTCTTACTGAGATCCAGATACCATTTGGCAGTTTTGAAGTTCCGAAGGGAACTTTTTGGACTGATCCATCCCTGGAAGATTCCGCCAGAGTGTTTTTCTTTTGGTTTCCTCTTCCTCCCGAAACTCTCTCTTATAGGTGAATTTAACTATACTATAGACAGGTTGTGGGCCAGTAAATGGTGTTCGTTCTCGGTTTGTGGCGAGTTAATCGGCCTCTATTTCCTTCGATTCCTGAGTGACCGGGAACCCAGACTAAAGAGACCTTGTTATTTTTGCCTATTTCATTGAGTTTCCTTTGGCATTCCCATATCAACTCCGAATCGTTGACATGGGAGCTCATTGCTTTTATTGCTACTTGACTATTAGAATGAATGCTATGTTGCATTTCTGATAGTTTCTGTCTAAGTTCATAGCTACACATCTTCTGAGTGCCAGTATTTCTGCCTGAAAGATGCTCGAACAGGAACCCAGCGGCACTGCGCTCTTGGTGCCTGCCCTATATACTCTAGCACCAGCTCCTGTAGTGGTTTTCGAACCGTCTCTGTACCATTTTATGGTATTGTGTTTGAAAGTTTGGGTGGTGGATTCCCTTTTCCATTTCCCTTTTTCACTTAGCATCGTAGTGAAGTTCTTCTCCATGCTTACTTTCTTTACCATTATATCACTAGGGAGGTTAGCTGATGAGATGTAATTGACTTTTAATCCTCTCACCTGTGCCCTCCTTTGATATTCTGAGGATGGCCTCATGGGCTAACCTGTCAATCAGAGGTGTGAGATTTGTAATGATTTCACGTGCCCTAGTTGGGCACGTTATCATAGCTCCCGTGATACATTCACACGCCAGTCTTTGCACTCTGTCGAGCATTTTCCTCGTATTTGTTTGGCATGCCAAAGCAGGTATATATTGATTTACTCCAGTTGTACAGCAAAATAAAAGTTGTATTTCAAATATTTGAAACAATTTTTAGCGTCTCTCTTGACGAAAGTGATTTTCTTAATATTTAAAATTCCTGCTCTTTATGGGTCCCTTTGGTATTTCAAATTCAGTTCAAGTTCACATAATACTCCATGAACATTTTTTGTGGTTCCTCATTTTCTACTTGCAAAAATGGAAAAAATTCAAATCAGAAAGATGAATTCTTCAGTCCAGAATCTGAGTGTTATATTCTTTAAACAAGATTAGATCTTAGCAACTGACAGTCATTGAAAATATGAAATACTTCATGATCAGTTCAAATCTGTTATTTCCGCAGTGATCCATTCATATTCGTTTATATACCCATTTATTTCAGTGCCGTTTCTTCCTATTGAGAAATCCGATAAAGTAGTTCAAAAAAGTTCAGTGATGAAATTTTTTCTCAAATCTTGTAGAACAAATTTTCTTTTATATTATTCGATTGAACAGACTTGTACATTCATTTAGGTTCCGTCCAGTGTCTTACGTTTATGCAGTAAAGAGAGCTCAGGAAATAATGTTACAATTTATTACTTGCATCGACACCAACATTATTCCATGGAACTCATCCTTCAACCAGCGCTGTGATGTGTTCGTATTTCATGGGGACAAGTCTTAGGAATTATGAGGGGTTGACATCACTGCCTACTCGGTCCATGCACAGGACACCACGGAAGATAAAAAGAGTCCGTATAGTGTTTCTATCGTGTGTGGCAGGGATTTAACTCCATGAGTTAAAATCGATTATCGTCTTTGGCAATAGCAACTCTCCATTGAAAATACAGTTGCCCGCTCTATAGATTTAATGAGAATTATTACATTTGCCGCTGCCAAATCTAGAAAAGTAGCTTCTTAATGGAAATATCTTTATATTTTTATACATTTATGATTACCTTATATTTTTAATTTTTAGCATTTTTGTTCATAATATATCATACCTTGTTTTATAAGTTTCAGTTTATTTTTTTCTTGTGTTAATATTTATTCAATAAAAGTTCATAATTAAAATTAAGTCTTTCTTTTTTCCTACGAGCAAATCCGTTGATTCAAGGAGGTATTAAAAATATTAGTTATTACAAAAACAACAAACGCGTAAGGGCGCGCGGGTATAGCCTCGAACCTGGGTCCATTGGGATGTTGCTATGGCGCTGCATATGATAGTGGAGGGGTAAATGGCATAAAATTCGTGTACAGCAGTTTTTCATGGTAAAGTTTTGTCCATGTCAGAGATGTTTTCTTGAAACTTTTAAAAGTTTTTTTACTTTTTAAATAAATAGGTGTTCTATCAAACAGCCTTTTCATGATGTATACATAGTTCCTCTAACCAATTAATTTATTCGTCCTCTCCTTCATTTTATTATTGATTTTCATGTTCAATGATAAAAACTCAGTGTAAATTTCAACTTGATGTAGGTAGGTTATCTACTGTTGAACAGAGATAATATTGTCCTGAATCGAAACACAATCAGGGGCGTATTCAGGGGGGGGGGGTACTGGGGGTAATTACAACTAACATCTAATTCATATACTCTTTTCACCTGTGTGATCTTTTTCACCTTTCTGATATTTTTCCTTCAAATTTTGAATAGCCTATTTTTAGGGTTTTCATATTTTTTTCTTGAGTTTTATATATATCTTATTTCTTAACTTTTATGTATATTTTATATCTTTACATTTTATGATGAACATTGTATGTACTACATGTCTTCGCAATTATTTAATATTTTTTTTGATGTAGAATAAGAATGTTGAATTATGGATGAGCTAAGATCAATCTACACCCCTCCCTCCCCCGCTTTCGCTTAAGCTGATTATCTTATGAATAGTTCAGGTCAACTCCCTAAAACTTGCCACTACCCCCCCCCCTCCCCCAACTCATTCTCTGGATACGCCACTCAACACAATGAACCACTGGAAAATACGAAGTCCAAAAAAACACAAATTACGAAGCTAAACGTTAGAAAACTCAAAATGAAATGAACGTAAATATCATTACAAACAATGTAAACAATCCGTTAATGGCCAATGCTGTAGTACCGATATTAGCCGTTCCGGTGCTACGATCTTAATTTCAGACGCCATTTGCTATAATATAATATAATATAGAACTTATATTGCAACTTTCGAGTTGAGCGTTCTAGTTATTCTAGAAGTTGGTTTTTTCATAATTTAGTAACGATCACTTCCGTTATTTCGAATAACCGTCAAAAAATAACAGGCAGTTGAATATCGGCCAAACTCTGATAGAGACGAGATAAGTGAGGATTTATTCCCAAAATCAGTGGTCGGCAACCCGCAGCCTATACTTTGCGGCCCGTGACTGTTTTATAAATAAAATTCTTATATAGGTAACTACATAAATAAATAATTACTCAAGCACAATATAAAAAGATAGAATACGTAATGATAAAGAGAGCTTGCACAATTGTCGGAGGAAGAAACATTAACGGACAAAACAAGGACCTGGTGGGTAAAATAAAAACAAAAATGTCACAGGTAGAATGCGATACCCAATTATTTCTCACTGGATTATCCAACGGGAAGCTTTATGTTGAAAAGTTCTAGCATGGAAAGAAATAATGAACGTCGAGACATCCACTGTAAACTACCTAAATCAGAATTCAATTTCAACAGTTCCTTTCAGATATTGAAGCAGATCACCGAGATATCCTGTATTATTTGAAGTAAGATAGTTAAGTAGAGGCGCAGTACTGAACAGAAGTTTTTTCTCTCAGAAAAGAAATCAACACTTTTATGAATGAACGATGTAAATCTGATCCAGAACTTACAGATCTCCAGTGGTTAATAGACCTTGTATTTTTGACAGATTAATGCTGAATGTAAGACTTCAAGGAATTACCTAACTAATTAATATCTGATACAGACATCAACGAAAAAAAAGTCGTGAGCAGCAGAGCATCATCACTTAGGTCGTATTTTTCGCGCGAAATGATCGCGTCGAGATGCGATTCCAACGGATAGAATTATATTTTTAAAAATCACGCTTAAATGGTGAACCGAATTGCGAATTGCAAAGTGGTTGAAAAAAAAATTGAAACCGACGAAGGAACGAAAAAAATTCGCGAATTGCATCGCGTACTGATAGCAGATTGAGATGCAATTCGAACGGAACACCCAAAATGCAGCGCGATTGAGAAAAAAAATTGAAACCAAAAAAGCATTTTAAGTCAACATAATCTCAATGTACGTACCAAACTTCAACTCTCTAACTCAATCTGCAGAAGCTGTAGAATTCGGCAATATTTCCAAAACCACGAAAAAGGAAACATCTACGTAAAAATGGCGGTTTGAACAATTTAACCTAATTTTGACAGTTCCGTTCTACAACGAGAGCAATCCCAGGTACCAAGTTTCAGCTCATTTGACTCGATGGGAGTCGCTGGAGATGCCTATATGTACCGGGGGAAAAAAAAAATATATATACAGGGTGTAACATAAGTACGTTAAAATATTCAAGTGGCGTATTCATGAGACAATTTAAAGAAAAAAATCTATATAAACTTGTGTCCGGAAATGCTTCGTTTCGGAGATACAGGGTGTTGAAATAGAAATTTTTTTTTCTTTTTTTGAAAATAACTTTTTGTTGAGGAAAATCTCAACCATCTGTATCTTGAAAACGAATAATTTTTTGATAAACATTTCATAGAAAAAAAGTTGTTTATTTTGACGAGATCTACAGATACTTAAGATTTTGTAATGTTCTCAGCAACTTCACTTAGCCTCGTAGGAGCTAAGTAACGTGCATCGATATAGAAAATTGTAAATATCTCAAAAACGATCACAGTGTACCTTTTCCACTTGAAAAAGGTGTGGGAATAAGGATTTTTCATGAAAAGCTCCAAAAGTTTACTGTCAAAAGAGTTAGGGAAACTTGAAGTAAATAATGACAGCGTACGCAGCGCCCTACATAAAAATTAATACGAAACTATGATTTTCCACGTCAAAAAAATACCGGGTACCAAATTTCGTGCAAATAACTTATTTTTTGCAAAAGTTATTTTTAAAAAACGAACAAAAAAAATTCAGTTTCAACACTCTGTATCTCCGAAACGAAGCACTTCCAGACAAAAGTTTATATAACCTTTTTATCTTAAAATTATCTCAGGAATACGTCACTTTAATATTGTAACGTACTTATGTAACGCTTAAATTTTCTGACCTGGGACTTGGCTAGCATTTTCTAAAATAGCGTCCCATTTTAGAAAATGGAGACTTATTTCTAATGCAACCAAGATTGAAGTATCATGGTTCCATCTGATGAATTCACTGGATAGCACAGAACTGGATGTCAAATTCGAAAACAAGCGACTGACCTATAACAAAAAGCCTAAATATTTAGGCGTTACTCTGGATCGTACTCTATCCTTTAAATCCCATTTAACAAACTCTGCAGCTAAATTGAAAAGCAGAAACAACAGTCTCCATAAACTGTGCGGAACTTCATGGGGCTCCTCAACCAGCACTCTTCGAGCATCTGCCCTGGGACTTGTCTACTCTGCTGCCGAGTACTGCTCACCGGTGTGGCTTAACAGCGCACATACAAAGCTAGCCAGGACAGTTAAATCAAACTACCAATACACCTAGAAATTGAGGCCCTTGAAATAGGTACACTCCGATCTAGACACCCACCAATGCGTAACTCCCGGATCCCAGACGACAATTTTAACATACAAGACGAGTAGATAAACCAGTGACTGGAAGAATCGTCCGCACAATCTCATAGCATGCCATGCATCAGCACAAAGCCTCCGGGTTTTGACAAGCCAAGAAAATTTTGGAGTAGTTTGAATAGGATCCGAACAAATCATAGAAGATGTACCGCCTCTTTGTACAGATGGGGGAGACGGGACAGCCCTGAATGCGACTGCTGAGATGAATCATCCGTCATATTGTCGAAAAGAGGGCCCTAGATAAGCTTATGGAGGAAACATGGACGATTTCCTGTTGGCAACCAAGTCCACAACTGAATATATGAATGGTTTAGATGTTTGCTTGTAATATGTGTTTTATGTTGTATTGCCATACGCTAAATAAAATAAATGATAGTTCGGGCTGGATTAGTTTTAGATAAGAATATTGGACAATATCACAAAAAATTTCAAGTCTTTCACAATGCCTCATGTCCTATTGGAGCATATTTCAATTATTATTTCTACCTACGCCCAAATGAAAATCAATTTATCAAGTTTTGCATTGAATGTAATTCATAATTTATCTTAAATTAACAAAAATTTTTTATTATTATATTACCTTCCATTGAAAATTATTATCCGGTATTACCTAATTTTAAAAACTATATTATAGGTACATCAATCAGTAAAACAGATTGATTCTTTCAATTTACCATATTATTAGCATACAACAAGAATTGCGAATACTAAGTGTACCGTGATGAGAAAATACTGACGGGCTCTGTGCCCATGAAGTTGTTTACGAAAATAAGAAGATTTTTTTAGTCTTCTTATTTTAATCTCAAATTTTGAATTGAGTTCATTTTCAGTTATCATTCATTATTTGAAAAACCAAAAGTAGTAAGCTTTTTTATTGAAAGGAATAGCTAAATTAAGCATTAAATATATTTTCTCCACGATCATCACAGAATTCGCCAATTCTGATATCAAATTTGATTACAGAATGCTGGAATTCTGTCTCTTGAGATTGAAGAAATATTCTGCAACACCTCTGCCCCCATGCAATTTAAATGTATTTGCTTTCTCTCCCTTGTAATAGAATAATATTCTCACACTGGCTAGCAATAATAACATTAGCCTTGACGCAGTTGATTGTTATCGTAGTGGCAAATTTGAGTAAGTGTCAAAATTATTGCTGTCACGTTTTCATTTAAAAATATATATTTAAAATTTTTGATCGTGGAGAAAGTATAGTCTGCTACTCGGTTAGAATGAAAATTCGTGATGCTCGTGGTTCCTCACGCTCGCCTTCGGCTCGCGCTCGGAACTTTTCCACTCGCATCGAATTTTCATTCAGAGAGAGAGAGAGAGAGAGAGAGAGAGAGAGCTTTATTCGAGTTTTAATTACATAATTAAGAGCTCACATCAAATTTTTTACTTAAAATAATGTATAAAAATATCACAATCGTAATTAAAAATTACATCAGTTTTAAAACACAATAAAATAGGCTAAAATTATAAAAACTCACTTATTGAGTACGGCTCAATATCACATAAATATCTGAATAAATGTCCCTTAAATTGTTTTATCCTGTAGGACTTAAACTCATCTGGAACTTTGTTATAAAACATTATAGACGCATAATGCGGCCCTATTTCAGTGAGAGCTTTTTTGTGGGCTGGTATCTCCAATTTTATATCACCATATCGGGTGGGGTATTTATGATTAAAGTTTAATTTTTTTAATTTATTTTCATTCTGATATACAAACAAGACACATTCATAAATGTATATGCCATATACGGTTAGCAGTTTATTGCCCTTAAAAACACCTTTGCAAGTTGTCATAAACTCCATCTTGAACATTGTCCTTATTATGCGTTTTTGCATTATAAATACTCTTTGCAGCTGCGAACTGCCACCCCACGCTACAATGCCATATTTCAAATTAGAGTATACATTTCCATAGTACGCGGTAGGAAGTGTTTCAGAATCCGCACTACGACTTAGCACCCTAATTCCGTAGCACACCCTGGACAGTTTTCTACAAACAAGATCTATATGAAAAAAAAAGTTCGAAGAACCATCCAATCGAATTCCTAGCATTTTTGTTTTGTCCGTAAAGGATACGTTTACTTCGTTTAAAGAAACCTTCTCTGGGCTTGTAAAATGGTTATGTACTGACCCAAACAAAATTAAATTTGTCTTTTCCACGTTCAAGACTAACTGATTATCAACTAACCACCCTTGCACGTTGAAAAAAACAAACTGAATAATCTGGATGATATCTTCCCTTGAGTTTACCTCCTTGCAAGAAATTTTAACATTTGCGTCATCTGCAAAAGCTACTATAGTTTCATCTTCTGAGTTATCAAATATATTAAAAAAGTCGTTAAAAAAAATTATAAATAATAAGGGTGCTAATATGCTCCCTTGTGGTAAGCCGGTTGCGATATTTTGCTCTTTGGAAGATATTTTTTCATTTTTAGAGTTTACTATCATTCTAACCTTGTTACAGAATATACTATTCTAGATATGTCAAAAATCATTTTCATGCAATGTGTAACGATGTTTACAGTGTACACTCTATTTGAGCCATGAAATGTTTACTATAGGATTTGAACTATACAGTGAAAATAGAAATCAAAAATGAGAAGTTTGCTTCAACTATAAATTTGTTTTGTTGAATACCATCATTATTATCTCTCATAAATTCCATCAATTATCAATAAATTATGCAGTTTGCACTTATATAATCTGCAGTTATTGTTTATGTCTACTCATGTGTGGGTCCTCTTGTGAAATTCCATAATATTATCAACTCAATGAAAATATTATGATGCAATCAAAGCTTCTGATGTGCGACAATTGTTCAAATTAAACGTATTATGGATATCCAATGGCGATCCGGAAAACGGACTTGTATGGTACCATTTCTAATTAAAAAATTGAACTATCGTTATTGTTTTGTATCTGTTTCAAAAACTGATACTTACCTTGTCAAAATACATATTTTTGTATACATGAAACCAGCATTTCGTTGGCCATGTTGAGGCCCATTCATCATTAATGAAAAACAGTTATATACAACAATAAGAAACACGTAGGGGAGAGGTAGTAACAGTGAGACCCAAAATGTTTGCAACAGAATTTGTACTAAAAAAATTAAAATGTAAAACTCTATAAACAAGTAAACTTACTCTCTTATATAGTAGAGCATATATTCATTTAGAAAATATGAAAATCTAGAAACACATTCTGGTTTTTTAATTTTTTTTTAATTGGCTAGTGTCTCACTGTTCCGACAAAAAAACTGAACAGTGAGACATTTAACGAATATCTAAGGAATCGAAGGTTATTTCAAATTTCAAGAGGTTTTGTTGACGCTTAGTCTTCCCTTGAAGCTTTGGAGGTGGCAATATCATTTTAATGTTATTTTTCTGAACACTAAGACATGCCTTAGTAACACTGAGACACGTCTCACTGTTCCAATTATGACTAGTCTCAGTGTTCCTAAACCACATTTTTTATAAATACTTTTCGCAAAATATTAAATCTTGAATTTACGAGCTAAAAACTATAGTCATGTGCTTCCATGACACTGATAAACACTTCTAATAGACTACCTCGTTCAAATTGGTTATTAACCAGGAAAAATTCTAATTCAAAGAGGGCTGATAAATTTCCTTTGTCACACACTAAACTGATCATCTGTTACTGCTTTTCTACTTTATCAACTAAATTGCATCTGAAGTATTGAGAGCCTTCTGTTGGTTGGTAGGGTTACTATTCAATGGTCTGCATCATCCAAATACAGATACCTTTTCACAAAACTATCATGTCTCAGTGTTCCAGCCGTCTCACTGTTACTACCTCTCCCCTAAGCTTCAGGGCTCCGTCACATTTTTCATCTTTTTTAAATACAAATTCTCAATCCACTCAGTTAATTTAAAAATCCTGTAGAGATGAGAAAAATCATTTCAATGCACATACAAATTCATCCGTCTAACCCAATTGGATGAACTATGGAGGTGTGCAGAACCTTAACAATCATGAAATCGCAAAACATGAAAATGGCGGAGGTTGAGAAAAAGCGTAAAACAGCCCAAAAACCATTTACTTCACATCATCTACATAAAAGAAATAATTTTCAGCCCTCTAACTCAATCTGCAGAAACTACAAAGGTGAGAAGAACTTCAAAAATTACGAAATAACAAGAAATCTCTACATATAAATGGCAGCGGTTTGGAAAAAAAGATTATTCTGACAATCATCAGCTTTCTAACATCCACTTGATCCACGTGAAAATTTTCATTCTTCGTACTCAATTTAGAGGGGGTTTGGGATTACAAAGGTCCTTCAAAATTAGATTTTTCAGCTGCTTACACCCTTGGATATATTGTTCATAATTAATTTCCACATATTCTGACATCGGTTGGGAAATTTTCTGCTTTATTCATTGTTCATTAAATTCTTTCCAAATCAATATTCTGGAAAGAGCAACAATGGTCTTAATAAAGATAAAGCAACCAGTCCTATATCTAGAAATTTATTCAAAATTTTTACATCTCTAAATGTGAAGCACAAAATTATGATATATGTACACAAAAGAAAATCATGGATAACTATCTCTATGGCGAAGATTTTTCAATTGAGAATAAGTGGAATGTAAATTCAAAGTAATGAAAATTAATCCCTACAACCCAATTTTTAATCACGCTTGCGAGCCTGAAGATCCTGAAAAACGTTCGGAGTTCTAAATTTGGAAGGAAAATCAATCATTTCATCTAGATATCTCTGATGGAGTCACGCCTCCAATATTTCTACAGTTGCATATTTTTCGACTTTTGGACATATGTGAGTAACATAGTTGTTTTTAAAGTTATGGATAATAACTTCTACATTCTCAACACTTTTTCTGTGTAACCCAGTGGCGTCAAGAAAATTTGAAAAAAAGGTGCAATTTCGAGTTATGGCCTAAAGCTTAATTTTCTCAAATGAAAATCATAGTTGTCTACGGTTTAGTGGAAAAGGATTTTTTCCCTTTCTACCCATAAATCATATGAGTGGTAGCTTATGATCTATAAGTCTTCAATAGCGAAAATAATATTTCACTAGATTACTTTTTGCGTCATCTATGACAGAGTTTGTCCGTTTTTTTCCGTCGAAATATCAATTAACTTATTCAATCGCAAAGCTAGGATGTCGTACGAAAATTAGTAGAAATCTGATAAGTACTTATGTTGGAAAGCTTCATTCAATGTAATAGCAAGTCTGATATTGCATCTGAGATTTACTCCAATCGTTATACAGAAAGAAGACTTCCTAATACAGCTATTTTCAAGAATTTTAAAAAAACTTATTTATTTTTGAAGTTGTGATTTATCATAGAATTAGATATGAATATCTGATTCTATAACGTAAAACGTAAAAAGTAATCTGGCCAAATATTATTTTCGCTGATAGTTTTAAGCCATAACATTTATACTTTTTTTTCAAATTTTATTGATGCTACTGATAGAGAAAATAATACTTCAAGAATGTTAAAGTTGAGAAATCGAAATTTTTTCATTACTCGAAAACAAAAACTAAAGCAAATTTCTTATTTTCGCCAATGAATTTGTTTTAAAAACATAGATCTATAATGCGACCCCTTTTTTTCTGTATCTTCTATAGTTAGGTACTGAGTTAGCCCATGCAAATATCAAAATTTGCCCACCGAACCATTTCATCAAGTTTGAAATAAGAAAGTTATATGAAGGAACTCAATCTGGCTTTCAGACTTCATGATAAAGAAATTTGAACTAATCTAATTAATTTTTTTCACTGACGGGAGCAGAAATCAGTTTTTATGGTATCAAAATAGTGACAGAAGTAAGCCATTTTCATCCTAGGGAGTAGAATATCACTTTTACTCCCTAGGAAGTGAAATATAATTTCTACTGCCGTGAGCGTTTTCATTTCAAGTGTATAAGTTTTGAGTATTACCATAACAACTTGAACAACAGTCACTCAATTATTGATACACAAGTTACATAGATCACGTAGATGTGTCCCTAGTTTTATGATTGCCATGCACTAATTGAACAATCCATTTGATTATTATTTGAACAGTTAGACATTTAATAGAGTACCATTCCTTCATGTCTTCAGTTTCATTAGATATAAGGTCTCCCAGATAAAACCTTCCATATGAATAGTTTGTTCAATACATAGTTTGTAACAAACCTCCCTTTTTAACAGATATTTATGCCCTAGCTAGCAGGGAGATTGGTTAAAAATATTAGGGTTCTGGGTTGTTCTCAGGAATAATAACTACTAAGTAAAATGAAGGTATTTACTGTTTTCTATTAGATATAATTATAATGAGACTTATCTTGTTTTTACAAAGTTCAACGTTTGAGATTCCTCTTTAGACTCTTGACTTCTGCCCTATCTTTGTCCCAAGTTCTTGGTAGCTCCAGATAATGTGGATTTCAAACTTCAGATAGTGTGGATTCCAAACTGCAGATAATGTGGATTCCCAACTTCAGATAATGTGACTTTTAGCTCCTGACAACGTGAATTTCAAGCCCAGACCAAGTGGCTAAAATAATTCGGGGCAAATCAACATACAATCTCAAACGTAATATGTTCCAAGAATATCTGTAGGGTATCGATGGCCAATTCAAACGAACATTCAGATTTATCTCAAGCAAATATGCTAAGAAAGACAGTATATGTTCCAACATTAAACTGAACATAATATATGACCATGTGAAATTTGCCATCGTTAACCTACAAAAATCTTGTGTTAAATTTAGGGAATGAAACAAGCAAATAAAATAAAGATACTTTAAATTAAGAAATGTGGGATGATTACTTCAATATTGAAAGATAAATGATTTAATATAGGTAAATGAAAAAAATTGAAATGGCGGAAAGATGAAATACAGAATCAATTCAGATTTTCAAGATAATGCATTAATACGAAATAATTATATTTCTTCTCATAACTTACCGTCTATCAGACGCCACAGATACTTAATAAGTTTTAATAAACTTCAACAAACTTTCAATTTATATTGAATATAATTCTATTAGTAAACGATGTTTCATTTACAAGAACCATTTGCTAAAAGGAAGAACGATTGTTCATCCGACACTACCTAGATACTCTCTTTCTTCATACGCAGGTCATGAAAAGTGAAAGTGTAAGGAAAGTGAAGCGTGGAAACACGGTACCTAGATGAACAGTTCAGTGGCGGCGGTTCATCGGGGAATTGACACGTTACAAGTTCTGAAAAAAATTCAGAAATAGGAGGATTTTTAAATTAAGGGAACAACTATTTGCATAATTAGGTTCTTGTTTTGTAATTGCTGTCCATTAGTAGTTCTCTGTATCAACTCTGAAATAAAAAAAGGTACTATAATGGCCATTAATGTCATTATCGACTATGTTCGAGCAAGCTATATTTGAGGCTCTTAAAAAACATAAGAGCATATTTGGTTTATTGTATAACATAAAAATATCGAAGGAAATTAATGTTTCTGAATTTTTGAAGTAGTTGCAAAAATTATCGTATAGAAGGAGAGACACCTGATATATATCGTTCATCCGTGTAAACGAGAAAAATGAAATGATTTCGGTGCTCGAATATATAATAATTAAAAAATGCGTGAGCAGCAGAGTTTCTACCCTGAGGTCCTATTTTCCCCTCATTTCTCTTCTTTTTACATATTAAATCTCAACACCCTCAATTTGTTGGGGCTGAAGAGATGCACAAAGCTTGGATGCAAGCAAAATCGCATAAAACTTCTCTAAAAAAATTGCGTCGGTGATGAAATATATTTGAAACTCCCAGCTCCCTGAGTTAGTATACGTCAACCAAATTAACGTACAACTTTTCAGCTGAATTTCGACATCAAAAATACGACAGTGAAAGCAATCATTTGAAACTCCATTAGTGCAATTCCCTAACTTCAACCCAATCCACTCCAAATTTCAACACTAACTAAACCAGCATAAGATATGAAGTTGAACGATGAAACTTCGAAATCTGTTGTCAGAAAAAATTTAACATTGAAATCAAGAGCCGAACGCGAATCTCGTTTAAACTACGAGCATGCTGTTATAGGAACGTCAACAATGTAACCACATACCAATGAACTATTCGAGAATAATGTCATTAATGACATTGACATCCGAAACAAAAGTAAACAAACATTTCCCAAACGGAAAGAAATAATTGAAAATGGTAATGAAATGAAAAACGATCAAATAAGCCATGAAAACAAAAGATTAGAAAACGCAAACGAAGAGAGAGCGAGAATAAATAGAAACAATGTTTCTGTAGAGCCGCGAAATGAAGAAAACAAATGGAAAACAGTAACACTGAAAAGGGACAAAAGGAAAAGCCAAGTAATATGCACAGGGACCAAGAAAACGACGAACACAATAATAAAAGGAGCATCTAGAAGAAGATGGGTCTATGTTGGCAAAATACAAGGCAAGGACATAACAGAACAAGCAATAAAAGATTACCTACAGGAGACCACTCAAGATGAACAAATGGAGGTTAGGAAACTAAACACCCAAGGTAAAAACTCAGCCTTCAGTGTTGGTGTTAGCTCAGAAGAATTATTTCACACTATTTGCAATCCAGAATTGTGGCCTGAAGGCGTACTAATTAGGGAATTCTCCTTTCGGAACTTTTTTCGCAAATCAGAACCTAAAAACTAATACTGTACACTGCCATCGACATATCTCATCTTCCAATGGCATGGAAGATTATGCAAATGAATTTAACATTGGAAAAAAAGTTGATATGAATAAGACAAGACAATTGAATATTTTAAACTTTAATATTCAAGGTGCAAGAAATAATAAGAAACTAGAAGTGCTAGAGCAGACAGTTTTAATTGAAAGAAATATTGATATAGTATGTATCAGTGAACACTGGTTGAATGATGTAGAACTTGGCTTATTCCCTTTAGAAAATTATGTTCTTGTTAATGGGTTTTCTAGAAAGCATTTCCAAAGAGGTGGAGTCTGTATATATGCTAAAAAAGACTTAAAAATACAACCAGTCAGTTATAAATCAGTTGAAAAACACTTTGAGGTGTGTATTTCTAAAATTAGAGAAGTTATCAATGCTGTAAGAAATACTTATGTTATCAGTTTATATAGACCACCTAATAGCGATATTGATGTTTTTTTTCATCATATTACAGAACTTCTGGATAAATTATATAAGTTTGGGGATAATTTCATTATTTGTGCAGATACAAATATTGATCTTCTGAAGGAAGGTTCATATCGGGAAACACTGCTTGATACACTGAATGGGTATAATATTCAACCTCATATTGTTGAGCCGACAAGGCTGGATATAAGAGGATCAGCGACATGTATAGATAATATTTTTTCCAATATGAAAGCAGTATCAGTTTGTGTTGAACACACCTATCTTTCTGATCATTCGTTCCAGATATGTAGTTTTGAGCAACTCTTACCCTGTGAAGAGGATCATATTTATATTAAAAAGAGAAGTTTTTCTGAAAAAAATTTCAAAATTTTTGAAAATTATCTGGTTAATGAGAACTGGAATACTGTGAAAGAAATATCTGAGTCTAATTTCGAAGAACGTTTCAATAAGTTTTATGGACTTTTCATTGGTTACTATAATGGGGCCTTTCCTGAACTTATAGTTAGAAGTCAACGTCGATCGAAGACATGGTTTTCACCTAGAATTAGAGGACTTCATAATCAATTATGTGAAATGTCTAAAATAAATAAAGAACTTAATAGTCCATTTTACACTGAAAGATTTAGGGAGTTTGAGAAAAAGTACAAAAAAGAGATAGATTGTGCTAAAAGACAACAAAATAATTTTCGAATTGAAAATTCAAGTAACATAAATAAGGAATGCTGGAAAATAATCAATCAACAAAAAGGGACTAATAGACATAGTAATTTTGAAATTTTTGATGAAGCAACTAATACAAAAGTAACTGATAAACTTCATATCTGTAATATATTCAACACTCATTTTGCTTCTTTAGCCGCTTCCCAGATAATTAACACTAAAAGTGGTGCTCTGCCTAAACCTATCAATGCAAGCATCTTCCTTGCGCCAACTGTTCCCCAGGAGGTGAGAGAGTTTATACTTAAGACTACCGCAAAGCCAGCTCCGGGTATTGATGGTATAAGTGGAAACGTTCTACGACGGGTGTGTAGTCTTGTGTCCCCTATATTGTCATACTTGATCAATTAATCATTCAAAGAAGGTATCTACCCTGAGGCCCTGAAAAAATCGAAGTCCATCCCAATATTCAAGAATAAAGGATCGAGATATGATATTACAAATTATAGGATACTATCCTTGCAAAATCAGCTAGCAAAAATATTTGAAACTGCCTATTATATCCGGCTTGTTGACTTTTTGAACAAATTTGATATTTTAAAAGATTTTCAGAATGGTTTTAGAAGGGATAGGTCCACATCTACAGCACTCGAGGGTGCTTTCACAATTATATATGAGGCATTGAATGATGGATTCAATTCTGCTGGTTTGTTTTATGATTTAAGTAGGGCCTTCGATTCAATAAGACATGAACTTCTCTTTGAAAAACTCATGATCCAGGGAATACGTGGAAATGCATATTCATGGGCTGTGTCATATCTGACAAATCGTAAGGAGACAATAGTGATTGATGATACAAAATCAAATGAGTTAGATATTTTATCTGGAGTACCACAGGGATCTATTTTGGGTCCTCTG